>JACEFZ010002857.1:0-135231 GCA_014155875.1 Cepaea nemoralis
CAATATTAAATATATAATTTGAACAAATAACAATACTGGAAGGTCCCAGTTAACATCGGGGTTACATTCTTGAAAAACGCGGCTTCAAGTGAAACGACGTATAGCGAAACACCATTCAGGTGTATTCACAGCTGACGACGTTATGGCAAACGTAGCGACGTAAAGTGAAGTTATGTCACATTGTGACAACGACGTTATAGCAAAACGACGTAAACCGAAGCGATGTATAGCGGGGCCTTCCAGCAGTCCATTTGGGCTAGATACAAGGTCATGGGCCCTATACCAGTAATGGGAAATATGTTTACCATTAGCATACTAAAAAGACAATATCGATGCCGCACTAGTGGCTCAATGCTCTTGCTAGGGATAATGAAAATTACTGTTCATGTACAGTTTTCTTTCATTTCGAACTTTCAGTGAACTGTATCCAACATACCTTTGCTAACTATAGATTCTTCTTCTTCTTTCTTCCTTACTACCTTCCTTCCTTTGTCTCTCCCTCCCATCTTTTTTTTCGTCCTTGGCTTCTTGGCCCCTCGGGGCGGATTCAAGTTTTTAAACTTGATCTAGGCTCCAAGTCTACGGAGTCTAAAATGAGTACCAGGACATGAATTGGCAAGTAAAGGCAGTCGGTGTGATGCTGACCATGTCCAATTGGTCTATAAAAATTTTAATCTAGCACCAAATACCGAATGCGCTGAAATGTAAAACAAAGGGTCTTTACTTTTTTTAAAAATTATTTAGCATTTATTAGGCAGACTTAATTCTTGTGCAAATATTTATCCACACAAGGTTATGATTCTAACAGCTAGCTCCTACTACGTGACTTTTTATTTTCGTCTCTGTATGTTTGTTTATGTTAACGCGAGACAACCTTGATGTAGATACTACTACTGCGTCGTCTTTTCCCCTACTGCTTTTGCCATGAAGCTCTGCAGAAAGGAGGTAGGTGTAATTTTCTGGTTTTCGCTTGCCTTGTCGCTTGTGCTAGTATCATATTTGATTTCTTCAGTGTCTCGTTTACTCCATCTAGCCAACTCTTCATGTGCTGTCCTCTCGTCTTGTATCCCGATGTTCTCACGTAGAACGCTCTAGCTGTTGAATGATCTTGTTCCATTCTAGATACATCCCCGAACCATTTAATTCTTTGGTTTTCTATAAAGTCAGTAATCCATGTCAGTATATATTAGTATATGGCAGAGTAAAGTGTTTTTATTTTAAAAAAATAATAACTTGAGGACACTTCGAAACATATTGTTTGACATATACATTTTGTGAATGTCTATAATTTCTCTTCCCCCCCCCCCCCTCCTGTCCCGCCCACCATGAATTAGGCGACTTGTGTGATCTCATGTAACGCTTGGTGTGCTTCTTCACACATCACCTGCTCACAGGCTCACTCTTTAGTTGATGATAGACGAGAGTATTGTGAAGCTCATTGCTTCAGATCGGCTTATAACGAGAACAAACACAGCATGCTAACGCACACACTACCAGAGGTGACTTTTAGAGCTACTAAAATGACATACAAGCCATAGTTAAACACTTGTTCTTAGTTGCACATTTATCTCTCTATCTCTCAATATCTTCTATGGTTTTTTTTTTCCAACTGTGTTCCTTGTGCATCTTATCTCACACGATGCGATTTTACGCCTATGTATTTCTAGGACTGTCCTGCCTGGCGTGATAACACAGCGTTTAGACGAATAAATCATCTGTCAGCTTCTTTTGTGTGTACATGCTGATACTCGGATGTTTAAGGATATGTGCTATTTGATAGATAATGTAGATACTACTGGTTCCAATGTTCATCAGACGGAGGTCAGGTTCTGAAACAGACTGCTTCAAATCATCTTCTGTAGAAGACTGAGGTAAGAGGTCGACGGCTGGTACCCCCGGGTCAGAAATGAGCCGAGGCCGTGCAATTGTAGCGGCGGAACCACCGGAAGAGAGGTAAATGGGTGTTGTGTTGAAGTGAATACAAAGCTACTCGGGTCGTGGAAACTCTGAGATAGAGGTCGATCTTCTCTGTGGGCTGGTTGCCGACTTGTACTCAGCTGAGTAATGTGCTGTGTCAGCTGCTTTTTGTGTTTTGTTCTGGAAAAAAATTAAACATTAACGTGTTTAAATTAGACAAGGAAGAAATATAATCAATTATATAACAGCGTATTGAAATCGCCTTCAGAGAAAGCAATTCGCTAAAAGAATATGGTATTTATATCAAAAGTAGACAATATACATTATGTGGAAATGTGAATAGGGAAAGGGAGAATGCATCGAGACAACAAGAAAGTTAGAGAGGAGAAGAGAAAGAGGAAGACCTTGAGCGAAGATATTAGGCAGCCTGTGTTCGAGGCTTAGTTTTCCCTATGTATAGAAAATGATTGCCAGTACGAGAATCGGGAGATTATTGACGTACAGTATCATCAAACCTTTCATCTTAGGTCAATAAGAAAAGACGGTTTATTGTTTCTGCTTCTAGAATTCAGACGTCTACAGGACGTCAACTAATTGACTTTTTGAACTTGTTAAATGCAATTGAAACTATGTCTTCTTGTTTGTGTGTGTAATGACGAAAGCGTTCTAACCGCGATGTCCATTTTATCAGTTGTGATTGTAAATCTGCCAAATTTCACTTTCGGTTTTTTTTTTTTACTTTAATTATCATTGTCATAGAATGCAGCGATTCCACCTGAATGACTCTCTCATTCCACAAAAATTAAGGAAGAATGAGAAGGAAAGAAAATAAAAACAAATTAAGCTCATCATTTAAGAAATCTAATACGCAAAATTTCGCCAGTACATCAAAGCGACCAACGTCTGATTTCTACTTTTGAGGAATCTCATTTATGACGCCTTAAGAGGCCACCTGTTTCCCAGAAAGAGACGTTGGACGGTGTTATAAACTCAGAGGTGTCGTGGTCAAACATAGCGCCGACCGAACCACCCTGGTTTATCACGGCAGGTCGGGAACATTTAGAAGTGTGAACTTCTTGAGAAGTGTGAATCTTGGCCAGGGAGATGTGTGCCCCAGGACGGTCGGTGTGAATGAAACAACGCAGGTCCAGTGGAAAACACACCTAACACTCCAGGTTCAGTGCTAAACGCAGAGTGAGGGTTGAAGAGACACGAAGACAATCAAAAGACGCACAGGGCTAGATCAAAAGTTCACGAGATTATGGAACCTACTCCAACTTGGGTATAAATTCTCTGGGAGGGAACGTCTCAAATTAGTTATGTCTGTTCGAGGAGCAGCTCTCAACAAGAGCGCCAGGATCTATATAGACCCCGTTCAGTGACAGCGAGGAGAGACCCGGCGGAGCCAGGAATGGCAGTGGTCCAGAATACAGACTCAACTGATATTGGTGAATCGTAATAGATCCTATTGGAATCTAGACGGATCTGACCTGTAACCCGACCACAGATCAAGATAGGATACACATAACTTTAGAGTTATGTACATGCTTTTCATCACTACATATATGTGAATGTTATACTGCATAAATCTCTACAGATTCACTATCATCATCCTAATAACCATAATATTTTAAATGATTAATGATAGGCAATAAAAGTTGGTAGCAGTTCTTTAACTCATAGCTTAATCTTTATGTCATTGTCCAAGCGTGCATACGTGAGTGTGTGTGTACCTTGGTGGAAAGGGGAGGTGGGGGTAAGTATTGTAACCAAAAGAGGTGTATTGTCAGGAGGAAACATCGCCCTGCCTTGTAGGAAAGCAATAGAATAGACTTAAACCTAGGCATCTAGCCTTCTCCTTCTCACTCCTTGGTGGTACCAAGAACCGCTTATTTTACTTTATAAACGAGCCATATCCTGTTGTACTTGTAGCATCCAGGGGCACGGTCTTTACTTCAGCCATATAGATTATGTCCCGAGTTTCTCTCTGGGGTCTGGGGTGTAGAGGATCTTCTTCGCCACCCAAAAAGAAACATCAGTGTGAGAAATAGTGACTTCTGATACTGGAAATCTCGTCAGCAAGATACTTAGTAGTCACCTATGACAAATTGGTTGCCTGTCCGGTGTCAAAAATAATCTCTTGATGACAATATACCAGATACTCATCACACAAAATACAAAGCCTGGGCTAAATTTAGAGACCATGTATTTCTTACGCAGCATGATCCCTCCCTCGACTTGCCTAGTTTACTTAAGAGGAAAGGTAACACCACTATGTCTGGAACAAGACAAGCTGGAGAAGCTGCCGGATCAGCCAAGCAATATTCTAATTGTCCGCCTATCGGAGCTTCCATCCTAGACCAGCTGCAGGCCAAGTCCCAGGACCTGGTCTGCCCTGCCTTGACATTTAATCTTTAGGTTGCACTTCCTCGCACTAGGGTAAGGCATGTACCCTCCCAACTGCACTCCTCCGTCCGAAGCCGCTGGCACAATGTGGGGTGTCGGGCTTGGTGAGCGCTGCTAAGCACTCAGCGCTAACAGAAAGTAGGTAGTACCGTCTACTGTCATACGATAGCTCAGTCATACCTGATTAAGACCTGATTCAGTATACAGTATGATAAAGCTATTAAATGGGAACTGACCGTCTGTTCTGGAACCACGCTTTCACTTGGTTTTCCGTGAGTCCGAGGGTCTGTGACATGGACTCTCTCTTTTCTGAGCTCAGATATCTGTTGTTCTGAGGATAGTAAACACAAAAGGTACACAGTGAACTGAGAATTAAATTGTAAGAAGACGCTTATTATGGTCGTCACTGTGAAGAAAGAAATACCACAATGTAATATACAAGTAAATGGGAATATTCTTAAACAAGTAAATTAGTACAATAATCTCGGAACAGTCACTCTTACGGGAGTGGCCTAGAAGAGATTAGAACAAAACTCGCCATGGCCAAGAAATACTGACCAATAAAAAAATTTCAATTGCAACAAGAAAAGGGGTGTAGAAGCGCTACATAGAACCTATACTTGTGTATATATGTGAAGCGTGAACAATGAGCAGACAAGCTGAAAAACATCTAATGGCACTGGAAATGTGGTTTATGGGAGAAAAACAAAGTTTTTTCTTTTTGTTTTTGTTTGTTTGTTTGTTTGTTTGTTTGTTTGTTTTTGTTGTTGTTGGGTTTTTTTTTTTTTTTTTTGGGGGGGGGGGGGGGGGGGGGGGGGGGGACGTTAAAACAAAATTAAGTTGCATGTCCTTCACAGGACGCAGCAGTCAACCCCAGCATTTACGCTGTTCGTGATTCCTGGTCAAATTTTACGTTCAGTAGTTTGCCATTGCTTTCTGAACGACCGGCTGCTATACCTTTTTCGAAAAATCTAGCACCGCTGTGTTTCGAACCCGGTTTTATGGGCTCACAAACCGCGTTCGCAAACCCTTAGCCACAGAAACGTTACAAGAAGACATAAATTAGAGAACTTAGTGACAACTGGCAAGATTGAGGGGGAAAGAACAAGGGGTAGGCAGTTAAGTAAACATCTGGATGGCTTGGCCACATAGCATGGTCAGTAGTATGTCAGGTCCTAACTACTTAGCATTTGTGGTTTCAAACCACCGATAAATCGTTCTTTACGGGGTTATCCGGCCATCTTGTTTCGTCACAAAACCGGCCCGCAATTGACCCAGATATTTTGAACTTGGCGGGTGTTTTTCTTGGGTTTGGATGACTACTTCCGGTTGTCGTAATGACTACTTCCGACTGACTTCCGGTTCCGGGGTGGGTGGTGGCGCGGCGGCGGCGCCGGTGACGGCGGCGGGCAGGGCGGACAACGAGACAAGCAGCGGTCATGTGGAATACTTATATAAGTTGACCAAATAGTCACCGGGTTCGAGTTCAAGTGTTCGTGTGTGTGTGTGTGTATGTGTGTGTGTGTGTGTGTGTGTGTGTGTGTGTGTGTGTGTGTGTGTGTGTGTGTGTGTGTGTGTGCGGTGCGGTATGCGCGACCCCCAGTCATATCGATCCACTTCTATGAGGAGACCGAAATCAATATGACAGAGAATTGATTTAGTCCATCTCTCGAGCTAACCCGAGTAGGTCAGTCAAGTAATGACCGTCTTAATAAACTTTTGCACGGCTCAGTATGATAATTCACCAGAAGTCAGTACCCCATGTATATCCTTTAAGCGTTTGGTGAAAATCTGGATTAGGAATATTCTAACCACCCAATCAATTTTATTAAAAATTAAACCCAAAACTTAATTAAACTTTCTAAATTCTTGTATGTATATTGGCTCATATTAATTTCAATATAAAACTCTAATCCCTGTTCAAAATAAACCATAAGATCCCGAGATAATCATTATAATATGTAATAATATTAAACACCACGGTTATTCTCCTTTAATTATAAACGGATTCCGAGGGGAGAGTAATCGGTTCCTTGACTCAACCAGAATTGTTCCCCTTTTACGCACTAACTTCCCTTGAATGCTTGTTAACCTACGCGACCAGGTGAAGATCACTCGCTTCACCGACCACGAGCCGACGGAGTTGACAATAGCCAAGGGCCAGCGGCGTACTGATAACCGGTAGATAAACACGCACACTTAAGCGCGCTGACACCAGAGCTGGTCAGCTCGAGTTGATCTTACCTGAGATAAACACATCCATTGAGGCGTTCTGGGTGACCACTAACATAATTAACACAGTGACACAGCCCGGCTGTGAAGGGAGTTTTTGGGTAGGAAAAAAAAACGAGCTGTAGTTAAATATGCAGTGTTCATGCATACAAGAATTCAGCCCAAATATGTTTTTCTATTTTGCTGTAAATCTCTCTCTCTCTCTCTCTCTCTCTCTCTCTCTCTCTCTCTCTCTCTCTCTCTCTCTCTCTCTCTCTCTCTCTCTCTTTTCTCTCATTCTCTCTGTCTCGCTCCCTCTTTCCCTCCAACTCTCTCCCCCCCCCTCTCTCTCTCTCTCTCTCTCTCTCTCTCTCTCTCTCTCTCTCTCTCTCTCATGAAATAATACTGAATACGTGTGTGCGTGCGTGTGTGTACTGTCGAGTATGTGTGTGTGTGCGCGCGTGGGTGTGCTATTAATTACAGGACATCACAGTCAGTCCCAATAGTCGGTGGAGTGGTGTGCTGCTGTCTTATTGAACGAACGGTAGTCATGGCACGTTCGTATGCGTATGTACATGCGCGCGCGCGTGTGTGTGCTATCAATTACAAGACGTCCCATGCAGCCCCAACATTGATTGACTGGTCGTGTGCCACCATGATTTACCGTGTCAATTCACGACCAAAGCGTGGGTGTACTGTCGTGTGTGAGCGTGTGTGCGCGTGTGTGTGTGTGTGCGCGTGTGTGTGTGTGTTGGTGTGTGTGCTATCAATTACAGAACGTCACAGTCAACCGCAACATTCTTGCTTCCTGGACAAGCTTGCAATAATCAACTTGTACGAACGACAACCGTGTAATGTCACGACCAAAACGTGGGTGTACTGTCGTGTGTGCGTGTGTGTGTGTGTGTGTGTGTGTGTGTGTGTGTGTGTGTGTGCGTGTGCGTGTGTGTGTGTGCTATCAACTATAGGCCGTCACAGTCAACCTCAACATTCGTGCTTCCTGGGCAAGCTTGCAATAGTCATTCTGTACGAACGACAACCGTGTCAGGTGCACGTGTGTGTGTGTGTGTGTGTGTGTGTGTGTGTGTGTGTGTGTGTGTGTGTGTGTGTGTGTTTCAGTGGTTTGCTGGGGGCCGTTCGACCGTCGACGGTTACGTTCAGATACGTCAAACCAAAATTTTGAAAATTGGGTGTGTGTGTGCGTGTGTCCTATCAATTACAGGACGTCGCAGTCAACCTCAGTACTCTATGGAGTTTCGTGTGTGCTGGCCATGTTTGGGAATCTCATTTTGAATGAACGACAATCATGTCACATGCGCGCGCGCGTGTGTGTGTGTGCTATCAATTACACGACGTCGCATTAAGACCCAACATTATTTGGCTGCTCGTGTGCCACCATAATTTACCGTGTCACTTCACGATCAAATCGTGGGTGTACTGTCGTGTGAGCGTGTATGTGTGTGTGTGGTTGTGTGTGGTTGTGTGCCCGCATCCGTGCGTGAGTGCTTGTGTGCGTGCGCTCGCATGTGCGCGCTCGTAGGAAAACTTCAATGTTTGAGGAGTGGCTGTGGAGGGGGTGTAGAGTTTTCTGGTAGTAAAAAGATGGGTGGGTCAATAGGCGCTGGGGGTGAAATGCGAGATGTGTGCATGTGCGCGCTCATAGGAAACTTCAATTTTGGGTGTCATCTCACAACCAAAGCTATCACTCGTACTATAGTTGCGTCTATCTATTACATACTACAGTCAAGTTGTAATGGATTGCATTTACAGGATGTTACAGTCAGTCCCAGCATTCATGCTTCTTGGGCAAGCTTACCGATGTCTTTCTGACCAGCCGGTACCCATGATCGTCTGTAGTGTCTGTCACCAGGATTACCCTCATCAACATCACCCACCGCCACCAACAAAATCATCATCATCATCATCATCATCATCAGCATCATCATCATCATCAACAGCAACGTCGTCATTTCTCTCTCTCTATCTCTCTCTTCTCTCATTCTCTCTATCTCACTCCCTCTTGTGTGTGTGTGTGTGGTATCAATTACACTACGTCGCATGCAGCCCCAACATTGATTGGTTGGATGTGTGCCACCATGCTTTACCATGTTATCGCATGACCAAAGGTATACCCTGTACTACAGTTATGTGTCTACCTATTACATAGGGCAGTCAAGCTGTAAGGCAAGCCATTTACAGGACGTCACAGTCAGCCCCAACATTGTTTGATTGGTCATATACCATCAGGATTTGCCGTATCATATCAAGGCACAATGTATGCCTTGTACTAGTCATGTGCGTGTGAAGAGGGTATATTAACAGTTAGATGTCTATCTATTACAGGGCGTTGCAGACAACCCCAACATTGATTGGTTGCTCGTGGCCAATCATGACATCCGTGTGTGCGTGCGTGGGTGTACTGCCGAGTGTGTGTGCGTGTGTGTGCTACCAATTACAAGACATCGCAGTCAATCTCAACATTCTAGAGCACTGATTTTTGCATTTGTCAATAGCAACTAATGATACAACCGAGACACGAGTGTAATGACCCAGTAGGTCAAAAAACAGTGGTAATGGAAGAAACCAACATGAGGGGGAAAGAAAGTCGTTCTGGTCCGTATGTGGTCGGTGAGTACCGTGACTAGAGATTGTCTTCTTCTGTCGACTGAACGTTATATACACAGTCATTGGCATATCACTATTTAATCTGTCTCGAGCCAACGTCGACGCGGTCGAGGGAAAAGTGTGGATCGCTCTTCTAAACAACTGTCTGGGATACATGCTACCAAACCCTAAAATATGAGCTTCTACCTGACATTACCGAGTAATGCTTCGCTGAACATATTTCCCAAGAACTCACCAGGTCACTATTTCGTCAAATTACCGCAGACTATAGAGGTGAGTCAATATTTTGAAGTGGGTTTGGCCGAAATTCAATTCCCCAACTACTACTGCAATGTGCTAGAGAATGAAGTATGGCTAAGATATATCCCACCAAATGGTAGAGTGATAAGAAAGGTGTGTCCCTCAGGCCTGTACAGTTCACCAGACGCGTGTATAGCTGCGCTAAATCGCCTAATGAAAGATCGGAAGGTGGACGATCAACTCTGTGTTCTATTCCATTTCGACAATGCATCAAAGAAAGTCATCGTGAAAATACTCGACCCCGGGGCCACTATTACATTTAGTGAGAAGTTACAAGAGATACTAGACACAATTGAAGGTGGAGGATCGATAGACCTGAATAACGACCTGCAAAATGTCTACGTATACTGCGATCTCATTGCGGCAAGACCAGTTGGAGACGTCATGGTCCCACTACTAAGGACGGTTCCTATCATGAATCAGCGATTGACCCTCAGTGTTTCGCGCCTACGACAAACCTCACTACATACCGCTGAATTGTTACTCCTTCGACACGGTGGAAATACTTCTAACCACTGATATGGGCACAAAGGTCGCATTCACCACCGGGACTTCAGTGCTGACGTTACATTTTCGAGTTCGGAAGAGATCAGACCTAGAATAATGGTGAAATTACGAGGTGGTACATCGAAAACCCCAGACTGTCCGAAGACATGATGTGCCCCGACACTCAGATGATTGATGCCTCAGGTATCTACACAACTCAGATACCAGCCCAACAAGCAGGAGACCAGTTTTATAATTACATGCTAAGTGACATGTACATACCAGTCTACCAACCGAAAAAAACCAACCTACTCTGACAATGGCGTGTAGAAATCCAGAAACAACAGACAATGTGCATAGCTTTGTATGTGAAAATAAAACGTTGTGATGATACTATGTATACCACCTCATATCACATCATCCATTTCGTATAATGACATTATGCATTTTTTTTTATTCTTGAAAAAATGTACTGAAATACTGTAAAATGTACTTGAAATACTGTAAAATAAACAGGCATATATTATAATTACGTCTTGGTTGTTGAATTTTTGCTAGTGTTTACGGTGTATATAGTTGTCATGTGATGAGAGAATGATACATATTGGTGACAAATTCAAGAAATATTTCTACAAAACTAAGGAAACGGGTTAACCAAAGTAGACAAAACGCTCGAACATAGTCTGAAATAGCTCAACCAAAATTATGAAAAGTAGGAAACTTTGCAAAACGTAAGAAAATCTGTTAGACAAAAGGGAAAAATATTTGGCCACATTTCAATCAAATTTATGAAAAGTAGGAAAACTTGTTAACCGAATGGCTAAAATCTTGATCAAGTAAGAAAATTTGTTAACCAAATGTGAAAAGGTTAGCCGAATTTCAAACCAAACTTATAAACAATTTCAGTCAAACATATGAAAAGTAGGAAAATTTTGTTAACCAAACGTGAAAAGTTCGGCCAACTGTCACCCAAACTTGTGAAAAGTGGGAAATTTTGTTGTCCAGATGTGAAAAGTTTGACCACATTTCACCCGAACTTATGAAAAGGAGGAAACTTTGTTAACAAAATGGCAAAAATCTTGGCCAAGTAAGAAAATGTGTTAACCAAATGTGAAAAGGTTAGCCAAATTTCAAACCAAACTTATAAAAATCGCAGTCAAACATATGAAAAGTAGGAAAATTTTGTTAACCAATCCCGAAAAGTTTGGTCAACTTTCACCCAAACTTATGAAAAGTGTGAAATTTCGTTGTCCAGAGGGGGAAAGTTTGACCAAATTTCACCCAAACTTATGAAAAGTAGGAAACTTTGTTAATCAAATGTGAAAAGGTTAGCCAAATTTCAAACCAAACTTATAAAAATCGCAGTCAAACATATGAATAGTAGGAAAATTTGTCAATCAAAGTGAAAGTTTTTTTGGTCACATTTCAACCAAACTTATAAAAATCTCAGTCAAAACGTATGAAAAGTAGGAATATTTGTTAACCAAATGTGAAAAAGATAGCCGAATGTCAAACCAAACTTATAAACAGCTCACTCAAACACATGAAAAGTAGGAAAATTTGTTAACCAATCACGAAAAGTTTGGTCAGCTTTCACCCAAACTTATGAAAAGTGTGAAATTTCGTTGTCCGAAGTTGAAAAGTTTGACCAAATTTCATCCAAACTTATGAAAAGTAGGAAACTTTGTTAACCAAATGTGAAAAGGTTAGCCAAATTTCAAACCAAACTTATAAAAATCGCAGTCAAACATATGAAAAGTAGAAAAATTTGTCAATCAAAGTGAAAAAATTTGTTGGGTCACATTTCAACCAAACTTATAAAAATCTCAGTCAAAACGCATGAAAAGTAGGAACATTTGTTAACCAAATGTGAAAAAGCTAGCCGAATGTCTAACCAAACTTATAAACAGCTCACTCAAACACATGAAAAGTAGGAAAATTTATTAACCAATCACGAAAAGTTTGACCACATTTCACCCAAACTTATGAAAAGTTGGAAACTTTGTTAACCAAATGTGAAAAGGTTAGCCGAATTTCAAACCAAACTTATAAAAAATCTCAGTCAAACATGAAAAGTAGTACACCCACGCACGCACACACGGATGTCATGATTGGCCACGAGCAACCAATCAATGTTGGGGTTGTCTGCAACGTCCTGTAATAGATAGACATCTAACTGTTGATATACCCTCTTCACATGCACATGACTAGTACAAGGCATACATTGTGCCTTGAGTTGATACGGCAAATCCTGATGGTATATGACCAATCAAACAATGTTGGGGCTGACTGTGACGTCCTGTAAATGGCTTGCCTTACAGCTTGACTGCCCTATGTAATAGGTAGACACATAACTGTAGTACAGGGTATACCTTTGGTCATGCGATGACATGGTAAAGCATGGTGGCACACATCCAACCAATCAATGTTGGGGCTGCATGCGACGTCGTGTAATTGATACCACACACACACACGCAAGAGGGAGTGAGACAGAGAGAATGAGAGAAGAGAAAGAGAGAGAGATGACGATGTTGCTGTTGATGATGATGATGATGCTGATGATGATGATGATGATGATGATGATGATGATGATGATGATGATGATGATGATGATGATGATGATGATGATGATGATGATGATGATGATGATGATGATGATGATGATGATGATGATGATGATGATGATGATTTTGTAGGTGGCGGTGGGTGATGTTGATGAGGGTAATCCTGGTGACAGACACTACAGACGATCATGGGTACCGGCTGGTCAGAAAGACATCGGTAAGCTTGCCCAAGAAGCATGAATGCTGGGACTGACTGTGACATCCTGTAAATGCAATCCATTACAACTTGACTGTAGTATGTAATAGATAGACGCAACTATAGTACGAGTGATAGCTTTGGTTGTGAGATGACACCCAAAATTGAAGTTTCCTATGAGCGCGCACATGCACACATCTCGGATTTCACCCCCAGCGCCTCTTGACCCACCCATCTTTTTACTACCAGAAAACCTCTTCTACACCCACTGCACAGCCACTCCTCAAACATTGAAGTTTTCCTACGAGCGTGCACATGCGCGCGCACGCACGCAAGCACTCACGCACGGATGCGCGCACACAACCACACACAACCACACACCACACATACACGCTCACACGACAGTACACCCACGCTTTGGTGCTGTAAATCATGGTGGCACACGACCAGCCAAATAATGTTGGGTCTTAATGTGACGTCGAGTAATTGATAGCACACACACACACACACACGCGCGCGCATGGGACATGATTGTCGTTCATTCAAAATGAGACTCCCAAAAATGGCCAGCACACACGAAACTCCATAGAGTATTGAGGTTGACTGCGACTTCCTGTAATTGATAGGACACATGGGCGCGCACACACACACACATACACACCCAATTTTCAAACTTTTGTTTTACGTATCTGAATGTAACCGTCGACGGTCGAACGGCCACCAGCAAACCACTGACACACACACACACACACACACACACACACACACAAACACACAACACACACACACACACACGTGCACCTGACACGGTTGTCGTTCGTACAGAATGACTATAGCAAGCTTGCCCAGGAAGCACGAATGTTGAGGTTGACTTGACGGCCTGTAATTGATAGCACACACACACACACACGCGCGCGCGCGCGCCCACACACACACACACGCCCACACGACAGTACACCCACGCTTTGGTCGTGAAATGACACGGTTGTCGTTCGTACAAATTGATTATTGCAAGCTTGTCCAGGAAGCACGAATGTTGCGGTTGACTAACGTTCTGTAATTGATAGCACACACACACGCACACACACACACGCACACACACACGCTCACACACGACAGCACACCCACGCTTTGGTCGTGAAGTAACACGGTAAATCATGGTGGCACACGACCAGTCAATCAATGTTGGGGCTGCATGGGACGTCCTGTAATTGATAGCTCACACACGCGCGCGCGCATGTACATACGCATACGAACGTGCCATGACTACCGTTCGTTCAATAAGACAGCAGCACACCACTCCACCGACTATTGGGACTGACTGTGATGTCCTGTAATTGATAGCACACCCGCGCGCACACACACACACATACTCGACAGTACACCCACGCACGCACACACGTACTCAGTATTATTTCATGAGAGAGAGAGAGAGAGAGAGAGAGAGAGAGAGAGAGAGAGAGAGAGAGAGAGATAGAGAGAGTTGGGGGGAAAGAGGGAGCGAGACAGAGAGAATGAGAGAAGAGAGAGAGAGAGAGAGAGAGAGAGAGAGAGAGAGAGAGAGAGAGAGAGAGAGAGAGAGAGAGATTTACAGCAAAATAGAAAAACATATTTGGGCTGAATTCTAGTATGCATGAACACTGCATATTTGACTACAGCTCGCTTTTTTTTTTTTTATCCTACGCAAAAACTCTCTTCACAGCCTGGGCTGTGTCACTGTGTTAATTATGTTAGCGGTCACCCAGAACGCCTCAATGGATGTGTTTATCTCAGGTAAGATCAACTTGAGCTGACCAGCCATGTTGTCAGCCTGCTTTAGTGTGCGTGTTTATCTACCGGTTATCAGTACGCCGCTGGCTCTTGGCTATTGCCAACTCCGTCGGCTCGTGGTCGGTGAAGGGAGTGATCTTTACCTGGTCGTGTAGGTAAACAAGCATTCAAGGGAAGTTAGTGTGTAAAAGGGGAACAATTCTGGTTGAGTCAAGGAACCGATTACTCTCCCCTCGGAATCCGTTTATAATTAAAGGAGAATAACCGTGGTGTTTAATATTATTACATATTATAATGATTATCTCGGGATCTTATGGTTTATTTTAAACAGGGATTAGAGTTTTATATTGAAATTAATATGAGCCAATATACATACACGAATTTAGAAGGTTTAATTAAGTTTTGGGTTTAATTTTTAATAAAATTGATTGGGTGGTTAGAATATTCCTAATCCAGATTTTCACCAAACGCGTATAGAATATACATGGGGTACAGACTTCTGGTGAATTAGCATACTAAGCCGTGCAAAAGTTTATTAAGATGGTCATTACTTGACCTACTCGGGTTAGCTCGAGAGATGGACTAAATCAATTCTCTGTCATATTGATTTCGGTCTCCTCATAGAAGTTGATCGATATGACTGGGGGTCGCGCATACCGCACCGCACACACACACACACACACACACACACACACACACACACACACACACACACACACACACGCGCGCGCACACTGGGACTCGAACCCGGCGACTATTTGGTCTACTTATATAAGTATTCCACATGACCGGGACTTGTCTCGTTGTCCGCCCTGCCCGCCCCACCACCGCCGCTGTCGTCGTCGCCGCCGGCGCCGGCGCCGCGCCACCACCCACCCCGGAACCGGAAGTCAGTCGGAAGTAGTCATTACGACAACCGGAAGTAGTCATCCAAACCCAAGAAAAACACCCGCCAAGTTCAAAATATCTGGGTCAATTGCGGGCCGGTTTTGTGACGAAACAAGATGGCCGGATAACACCGTAAAGAACGATTTATCGGTGGTTTGAAACCACAAATGCTAATTAGTTAGGACCTGACATACTACTATGGTCTAATCCTTATCATCATTATCATTATCGAGTGCCTTGCGAACTAATATAATGGTACTGCTTCTCCGCATCTCGGATCAGCAAGTGAATATATTAATGCATTTATTCATATTTTTTCATGTCATGTCAAATTATATCTTAACATAGCAAAAACAAAGATAATGTATACAGATAAAACTACTATGGAGACAGAAATATATGTTAATGAGGAAAAATTGGAGGTGGTAGACAATTTCGAATACCATGGGTCATTGATTACCAACAATAGTGAGACAAAGAAAGAAATTTAAAGACGAATATTCAAAGACTAAAACAACTGAATAAATTGTGGAGTGGGACAGATAGAACTACAAACATTAGATTTTTAAGAGTATGCATCTTTCCCATTGTAACATACGCCCATGACCTGGACACTTACTAAACAAGCTGAACACCGCATGCATGACTTTGAATATAAATTTTATAGACGGGTTCTAAGAATATCTTGGATAAAGAAAAGATCAAATGCATTAATATTGAAGAAATTTTGCTATTAAAGACGATAAAATAAAGAAAATTGAAGTATTTTGGTCACTTGAAACGTAACGAAAGTTTGGAGAGAACAACAATAGAGGGGTATATGCCTGGGAAGGGAGGAAGAGGAAGGAGAAGAAGAAGATGGGTGCAGGATGTGGCAGATGATCTCCAGATGGGTGTATCGGACGCGGGACATCTTGCTTATGATCGAGAAGTTTTCTGGAAGGTTGTTATGGGAGCGAGGTTCTGCAAAGGACATGCTACTGAATGAATGAATATATCATGATAACAGGTCGTTTAGAACCTTCTCTCGCAATCTTCCTATATCTCTTCTTCCACAAATCGCTCCAGTTGTTATAAGTTGTTCCAATTTGTCTCTTCTGATAATGTGCAACAAAATACTGACTACATCTTCAGATCAACCTATTTAGTAAGAATTTATATATTGATCCACATCTTCAGTAACATGTTAACCAGCCTGTTTAGTAAGAATTTATGTATAGATCTACATGTTCAGTTATAAGTTGATCAACCTATTTAGTAAGACTTTATATATTGATCTACATCTGCAGTTATAAGTTGATCAACCTATTTAATAAGAATTTATATATTGATCTACATCTTTAGTAATAAGTTCTCTAGCACTATGCATCAATGCATATACTACCATCTGTCCATGTCATGATGCTGAACTTCTTTCTCTCCCTCACTCTCTCTTGCTTTCTCTTTCACTCTCTCTCTCTCTCTCTCTCTCTCTCTCTCTCACTATCTCACTCACTCTCTCAAGCTCTCTCACTGTCTCTCCCACTCTCTCTCACTCACTCACCCACTCTCTCTCTCATTCACTCTTTCTCTCTCACTCTCTCGCTGACTCTTTCACTCACTCTCTCTCTCAATGTATCACTCACTCTCTCTCTCTCTATCTCACTCCCTCACTCTCTCTCTCACTCTCTCATTCTCACTCACTCACTCACACTTTCTCTCATTCTCTCACTCTCTCTCTCACTCTCTCACTCTCGCTCACTCTCTCTCTCACCCACTCACACTCTCGGATGTGATTTTGTGTGGGAGGGGAGATGTGTCAGAGGTGGGGGAGGAGTGGGATGTGCAGGTGGATGACGGATGTATGTGAGGATGGGGGATGTGTGTTTGGCTGGGTGGTTGGGGTGTGTGTGAGTGGGAGGGTAGATGAGAGATGCATGTGTTGATGGACGGGTGGGTTGATGTGTGCGAGTGGTTGATGGATGAGTGCGTGAGTGGGTGGATGTGTGTGAGAGATGATTGTATGGTTGGGTGATGTGTGTGTTTGTGGGAAGATGTGTGTGAGCGGCGGATGTGTGTGGGTGGGGTATATGTGGGTGGTGGGTGTGTGTGGTGGGAGGTGTGTGTGTTTGGGTGTTTATGGGTGGGGGATCTGTGTGGGCAGATGGGGAGGTGTGTTTGTGGGTGGGGATGTGTGTATAGGTGGAGGATGTGTAGTTGAGAGGTGGCGGATATTTGGTGGGTGAGTGGGTGTAGGTTGGCTGATGTGTATGTGGGTGGGTGGGGAAAATTGTGAGGGTGCAGGATGTCTGTATGGATAGGTGCGGGATGTGTGGGTTGACGGGGGTATGTGTGTGTGTGGTTTTGTGATGTGTGGTTTGCTGGGTGGGGTTGCGGGTGTGTGGGTGGGTGTGGAGAATATGTGGGTGAGTGTGTGCGGGTCGGTTATGGGATGGGTGGGGGATGTATGTGTGGGTGGGGAAATGTGTGGGTGGGGGATCGGTGGGTGGGTTGCGGCATGTATGTTTGCTTGATTTTGTGTGAGTGCGTGGAGGTATGTGTGGGTGAGTGGTTGGTGAGGGATGTGTGGGTGGCTGAGGGATGTGTGGGTGGCTGCGGGGTGTGAGGGTGGATGGGGATGTGTCTCACCACATTGCAATATGCACTGTTTATGTTTACAACTTTCATTTGAGAATGTTTTTTTCCCATGTGAATGTACCATGCGTAATAATATGCATTATTTATGCTTACAAAATAAATTTGACAATGTTGTTTTTTCCCCTATGTAAATGTAACATGCACATTTGATGAATGAAAGATGAGTGATCGAAAGGGCCGAATGTAAGACGGGCCTGCGTGCCAAATTTGTTACCCTTTTAAAATAAAGTTCGTTCGTCCGTTCGTTCTCTACCCCCCCCCCCTCCCCCACTCTCTCTCTTCCTCTCTCATAACCTCTAACGTATCAGTTGTAAACCAGATGTACTGTCTCTTGTTCTACAAAATCTCTAATCAATAATAATTTGTCCCGAGCAGTTTCCTACTATGGATCTGTGATGTGACAGCGTCATTACATTCTGTAGACCTGAGAGAAGGGGGGGGGGGGGGGGGGGGGGGGGGGGGGGGGGGGGGGGGGGGGGGAATAAGTTTTCCAGTCTTTCACTCAATTTGACAAGCGACGAGTACTGGAGTCGTATGCGCGTCCTGGCCGTGTTCACGACATTACCAGCGCAGTTCGCTATCAACTTCGCTAGCGCACCCGCCTTCAATGTGTGTGGCTTGTGAAGTTAGGTTCTCCCCCCCCCCCTCTCTCTCTCTCTCTCTCTCTCATTCTCTCACTCACTCTCTCTTACCCTCTCTCTCTCCTCTCCATGTATCGCCCTCACTCTGTCTTTCACTATCTCTCACACTCTCCCACTCTTTCTCACTCACTCTCACTCACTCTCTCACTCTCTCTCTCACTCTCCTCTCTCCTTCAACTCTATCCATCTCTCTCACTGTCTCTCTCCCTCTCTCCCTTCCCCCCTCTCTCCCTCCCCCTCCCCTCTCTCTCTCTCTCTCTCTCTCTCTCCTCTCTCTCTAGCATGTGCGACTTATTAATTTGGCATCATATCTTATTGGACTGTCATCAACAGTGTGAACTGGTCCTTCGCTTACAGGGCCGTGCCATTCTATGATCACAGAGAGGCGTCCACATCAGGCGGCACGGTAAGGGGGCTGCATAGAAGCGAAGGAGGAGTGGCATTTCGAGGACTTGCATTATTAAAGTCCTGCATTTCGAAGACTTGCATCATACCGAGTAAACTCTGCTGCACGACCCTGTTTGCTTATATTGAATATTCTTATACTACTCGTATGTTGCCGGGAACCTCTTTTCATTTCTAATAATTATGTAGTGAATCTTAAGAAGTAAAAACGAAAAAACAGCAGATAATAAAACTAGAGTTCGGGCAGCATTAACTGATTAACGTCAAGGGGTGATTAATCGTCTTAAGCCACTTCCCATGCCTGCCATGGGCTTGTATCCAGTAGTTTGCTTATGCAGCCCCTTTAATTTGACTATAATAGCAACCTCTAAGTCATAGCTGTGACACAACCCTATTTCCAATTTTCTGCTATCCATTTTTGTTATGTCCAAATCTACTTTTCGTTTGGCGTTTAATCTGTTGTTAAAATATAAAACCTAAGATCTTATCAGCCGTATTTTTTTCCCGCACGAGAATTTGTGGACTTTGGGAGTTCCCAGGGAATCCCCAGGCTAAAGGACTATTGAACATGGGCGGGATTAAAACGACACGGCGCGTCGTCGAGCTAGGCACATGCAAACAGCGGTGCGCGAAGGGCGTGGAAAATTGAAAGGAAACCAGTAGGCTGAACTTTGATGAGCTGCCAGACAGGTTTTATGATAATTAAGCTGCGGTCTCCGCAGTAGAGAGGTGCCAATAGTATGATACACGCTTATTAACATTATCGTGAATTATAGCGGTTTCATTCTCACTCGTGATGCAGTATTCAGTTTTTCTTCCTTGGTTGGGGTTGGGGTTGGGCTGGGGGAGGGGAGGGGGGGAGTCGTCTTTATGTTAAGTATACATGTCCACAAGATGTCCACAAGCACTTCTCTCCTCTACAGTATAATGTATTTTTTTAATGAAAGTATCAAATAGGAGTTATATCATAAATAACATTGCTGAAAGCAATAACAAACTACTGAACGTAAACTTGCCAAGAAATCACAAACGGCCCAAAGACATGTTGAGCGTTACTGTGACGTCCTGGAAATTATATGCAACTAAAACAAAAAAATATTACTGAAAAGCATAGTCCCACTTTAATTAACCCACCCCATCGAGTCGCATTTTTTTCCCCCAATATTTATCACATTGACTCACCCTGAAATTGGTACCAGAAAATGCCACAGGAAGTGAAGGCGGCTGATGTGATATTGACCCAATCACTCATCGATTAGCCGCATATCTTATACCCAGTACTTGTCAAGGCGGGTAGAAGGGGCCTTTACTTAGATTCTTGCACATGATTTCTGCCCTGCATGTCTTTACATACGAAATGTGTCGACTTTAATTATTCTGACACAGTCAATTCTTCTTCGTCTTCTTCTTCTTCTTCTTCTTCTTCTTCTTCTTCTTCTTCTTCTTCTTCTTCTTCTTCTTCTTCTTCTTCTTCTTCTTCTTCTTCTTCTTCTTTTGCGTTCGCTCGCTTGAACTCAAACTTAGTCCATTCACGTGCTACTTCTTGTGAACTGGACTGATTATGGCGTATGGAATAGCTTTCCCTATTTCTAGTGCCCTTCGCCATTGGGTGAATCCACTCCGATTTCTGAGGCACTTGTAATTCACGTCCCCAAGTCAAGAACGAGAAGTCAATATTTTAACCCAACTAACTTCACCATCAGCACACCGGTAGTTTATGAGCGAGCACTCTTATCCATTCTGCCATGCCGAGCTCTTTCTTCTGTTTCATCCTAGAATCTATACAGTATGCCTTTGTTTATCTTCCTACAGTCTATACAGTATGACTTTGTTTATCTTCCTACAGTCTATACAGTATGACTTTGTTTATCTTCCTACAGTCTATACAGTGTGACTTTGTTTATCTTCCTACAATCTATACAGTATGACTTTGTTTATCTTCCTACAATCTATACAGTATGACTTTGTTTATCTTCCTACAGTCTATACAGTGTGACTTTGTTTATCTTCCTACAATCTATACAGTGTGACTTTGTTTATCTTCCTACAATCTATACAGTGTGACTTTGTTTATCTTCCTACAATCTATACAGTATGACTTTGTTTATCTTCCTACAGTCTATACAGTATGACTTTGTTTATCTTCCTACAATCTATACAGTATGACTTTGTTTATCTTCCTACAGTCTATACAGTACGACTTTGTTTATCTTCCTACAATCTATACAGTATGACTTTGTTTATCTTCCTACAATTTATACACTGTGACTTTGTTTATCTTCCTACAGTCTGTACAGTGTGACGTTGTTTATCTTCCTACAGGCTATACAGTATGACTTTGTTTATCTTCCTACAGTCTACACAGCATGACTTTGTTTATCTTCCTACAGTCTATACAGTGTGACATTGTTTATCTTCCTACAATCTATACAGTATGACTTTGTTTATCTTCCTACAATCTATACAGTGTGACATTGTTTATCTTCCTACAATCTATACAGAATGACTTTATTTATCTTCCTACAGTCTATACAGTGTGACATTGTTTATCTTCCTACAATCTATACAGTATGACTTTGTTTATCTTCCTACAGTCTATACAGTGTGACTTGTTTATCTTCCTACAGTCTATACAGTATGACTTTGTTTATCTTCCTACAGTCTATACTGTGTGACTTTGTTTATCGTGCCTGAGCACAGCCGTCTGTCTCGAGTACTGCCAATCATTTCTGATAGCGATGGTCCGCTATGTTATGATGACAAGCGGACCATCTTCTCTCGCGTTTTACCCCCCACCTCTCTTCCCCTCCAACTTTCGCGTTGTCACAATGTGTGATCCCATTTCCAGAAACTTCCGCTGAGGCTTGAATTCTTCAATCAATCAATCAGGTCCATCTCCACAACGAAGGTTGGTTGCAATGGATCTCCAATACTGTCTGTTTCTCGCCTTAATTGAACATTCTGTCAGACTGCTGTTATTCATTTCTTGATATTATCTTCCCACTTGTACCGTCGTCTATTTCATGCTCGTTTGCCTTCAGCCTTACCCTCCAGTGTGGTTTTTATAGGAGTGTTATGTCTTTTAACGTTGTCTAAATAATTCAATTGCTTGTCTTTTATTTCTTTCATCAAATCTCTTTTCATTCCCAGTTTATCTAGAGCCTCTGTGTTTGATTATTTTTATTTCCGTGAAATACGACAAATTCCTCTGTATATTCACCTCTCCCAGGCCTGTCTATTCGACTTTTTAATGTCTTGTCCATTGTCCTGACTTTTGCGCCATAGTGTTGAATATACATAACATTTGACAAGTTTCATTTTTAATGCGTTTTTATTATCTCTAGATGTTAATATTAATTTCATGTTGTTAAATACACGCCTGGCCATTCCTATTCTCTTTTTGATCTCAGTTTCACTGTGCCATCGTCTGTTATTATATATTTGACTTCTTAAGACTCCACATATTCTTGGCCTCTACATAACAAACTGGGTGGCAACCTCTCTCTCTCTCTCTCTCTCTCTCTCTCTCTCTCTCTCTCTCTCTCTCTCTCTCTCTCTCTCTCTCTCTCTCTCTCTGCCAATCACTTAGCCGTCATTACAAGCATTATGTGCCATGCCGATAAGCGTGCGCACTCATGGTTGACCTTGTCAACCATCACAAGAGTTGTGGATCAGCTCTGTGTTCTTGTCCCGATTATGTCACGTGGCTAAGCCATACAGGTATTTATCGCTTTCTATTTTCCTTACTAATTTCCCTATCAGTTTGACTACTGCCACTAGGTTTTTAAGTGTATTTCTCCTCATAACGTGCAGTCAACATCTTGACTGTCGGTATCTAATTTCCCCAATCAATATTCCGTTATCATTGTTGATATTTTGAAGGACCATCTCATTTGTTTTATCACACAGAGGTGGCTAGTTGGTCGTGCGTCGAAGTACACTTGTTCCTGCAGCAAGACGCCGTCGTCATTTGGAGGTGACAGGTTCGAATCCCAGTCGTTAACTATAGCTTTCAGATTTTATGTTGCCTAGTGCGTCCTCTAATCTCTACCTCCTTCGTCTCCTTCTATGAGCGCCTTACAATACTATGTGTGTTTATTTATGAACTGTCATTCGTCTCGTTAGAACGTCCAACTCCCCCGCCCCATCCCCCCCCCCTCGGAAATCACATTCGAATCCTTTAAGTGTTTTCTATGCTTGCCTGCTTATTGTCCATGTTTCACATACATAAAAGAGTAGAGGTTCTATGTGAAAACAAACTATAATCCTGCTACTGCTGGAGATAGAACTAGAATTACTGCCTTGGTATGCAATCCCACTAACAACAATACTACAGCAGCTTGTCTGGGGGATCGTGAAGTTTAAAGAGAAACGCAACGTTACCTTGAATTCCTCCTCCAGCGTGTTCAGCTGTGTGATGGTGTAGGCTTGCCTTTGTCGCCTCCGCCTGGGCTTGGTCGTTGTTGGGTGAGAGATGGCGCCTGCAGTTTGCGGTACAGCTGTGGAAATTGTTGTAATTCAGAAGTCAGAGTAATCAAGGACATGAAAGGGTATTTAATGTACTTAAAACAAGGGTTTTTTCTTAAAACAAAAAAAGATCCGTTGCAAGGACCTGCTGTGGGTAAATGATGTGCTACGGCCATCATATTGTTAGGCCTGAGTGCATGGGGGAATACGTGGACTGTCTTTCTCTCCCGTAGCGAACGCCGAGTGCAGGCATCCGACCGCCATTCTCAGCCATTACACCAACGCACCCGCTATTGGGTACTAACGGACGTTTCCAGACGCCCTAAGGCGAATTGGATATACGGTGCCACGCCCATACTTATATAGACCAATTAACTCTCGGTGCGTGATGTGGTCAGTATCCAGCCGGACTCCTTTACTTCCCAGGACATTCCTGGCATCCGTTGTAATCTGGGTCTACCTGGGAACCAGGTCCATTTTTAAAAAACAAAATATGAATCCGCCCAGCTGCGAGTCAAACCCATGACCACCATTCAGTATATTAGTTTGTGAATAAGAAATAAACTAAGAATAGCTTGAACTTAAAAAGTTAATTGACAGCTCCAAAGAAACAATATGATGAATAGAAATATTCTTCAAAAACCTTTTCATCGAATGAAGACGCCTTTCGTGGATTACAAATAAAAGAAGTAGACATCGGTCAATGAACTGCACTATTGATTTGTGAATATACATCAAGCGGGATCGTTAGCATAGTTGATAGGGAGCTGCGCAGATAATGTCATGAGCACTGTAGGACACGGGTTAGACACCTGCGTGTTCAGTCTCATTGAGTGGGGGGAAGTCTGGCCACCAATACCTCAGTGCATGCAGGTCTACAAAACATTCTCGCATCACAGATACATATCAATTTCTATGTTTTTATGAATATACATAACAAGTATTATTAATGTGACCAGAAACATTCAAATATTAATAGACCCCGCTCTTCTATCTCCACTTGAATTGGTCGAAGGGTTGGTGTCCAAAAGACCCCAAGAGCTATATCGGCGATAGTCTAATTACTAACAGAATCCCCCATGTCAAACAGGTCGTGTGATAGGGACAGATTTAAGAGGTACACAACCGGACGGCTTGCGTGTAAACTGAGAACAGTTAAAGTCACATCCTCTTGCAGCAAATTCTTTGCAAAACGTCACTATCATCATAAGTGGGCTGGAAAGACTCTTGGTCCTTCAGTAATTCACCTGCATCTTGAACTGGCCTGCCTCTGGCGTCTTTAATGTTGTGGGTCTGTCGTCGTGTTGGTCAGTCCATGCCCCATATTCCAGGAACCACGCCTTTCATCACTGTTCTTTCTAAGCCATTGTGACGTGTGATATGGCCAACACACTTCAGTTTCTGAGACACGATACTGTTTATGGGCCACTTTTCTTCCATGTTCAAATCTTTTAGAATGTTTGTGTTGTGCTTCTTCTTAATCCACCGTATTCTAAGAATTTGTCTTTAAAATGTAAGTTCAAAAGTCATAAATTTTCTTCTGTAGTTAGTGTGGAATGGTACATGATTCACATTTCTAAGTTACCACAAATAAAGATGCGTGTTCTTAAACTGTGTTATTTTATTTGTTTGCTGGTGTTGTAAATGCTGTGTATATGCTGCGATAAGTTATTGAACGTTCTACAGAAGTAAATAAAGATATACATCTTTGCTTTATTGGCTACACAAAGGCTTTCGATAGAGTAAGACATGTCAACATGGTAGATATGCTTGCAGATTAACAAATTGATGGGAAAAACATTAGACTTATACACAACATACATTGGAAACAACAAGCTGCCATAAGGATTGATAATGAAGTGGGACAATATCAACCTATTAAGAGAGGTGTTAGGCAGGGATGTGTAATGTCTCCAGATCTTTTTTTCCCTATACAGTGAAAATATTTTCAGAAATATAGAAGATATAAATGGAATCATCATTGGAGGACGATACATCAATAACATTAGATATGCAGATGATACAGTATTGATTGCAGATAATGAGCAGGATCTGCAACATTTAGTAGATGCGGTTGTTGCACACAGTGAACAACTTGGGTTAGAATTAAATTGTAAAAAGACACAGATTATAGTCGTCACTAGGAAGAAAGAATATTCTTCAACAAGTGAATCAGCACAATTATCTCGGAACAGTCATAACATCTGATGGGAGATGCCTTGACGAGATTAGAACAAGAATCGCCATGGCGAAGGAAGCCTTTAGTAAGATGAAAACATTCTGACCAATAAAAAGATGTCAATTGAAACGAGAAAAAGAGTGTTGAGGTGCTACATAGAGCCTGTACTTTTGTATGGATGTGAAACTTGGACAATGAGCAGTCAAGCTGAAAAATATCTGCTGGCTGTGGAAATATGGTTTCTGAGGAGAGTGCAAAAAATACAGCTGTGGAAATTGTTGTAATTCAGAAGTCAGAGTAATCAAGCACATGAAAGGGTATTCAATGTACTTTAAAAAAGAGAAGAAAAAAAAGTCCCGTTTCAGGGACTTCTGTGGGTATATCATGTGCTACGGCCATCATAATGTTAGGCCTGACAGAATAACCAATGACCAAGTACTACAGGAAAAAAATTAAAATCGTAAACTGATTAGAGAAACTAGACGTAGAGAGTCAAAATTTGTTGGGCATGTTATGAGAAATTTGAGAAATTTGTGACAACTGGCAAGATCGCAGGGAACAGACAAAGAGGAAGACCGAGAAGTAAATACCTGGATGGCTTGGCCACATAGCATGGTTGAGACAGGAATGATGAGCTGATACACGACTCTGGTGATCGAGTAAAATGGCGAATAACGAATAGCTTTCCGGCATGGCACATGATGGATGTATGGTGTTGTGCCGACATATTTGACATGAGGTTGCACGAGGCATGGGAAGTTACATGATTCTGAGAACCTTTCGGAAGGCCATGATGACCGCTGATCTACAAAGGACGTATTACACGATGACGATGTTGTGCCACAGGTGTCAACCAGTGCATTTTTATGGTCTTCTTGTGACTTCATTTGGGCAGTCACAAGTGTTGTTAATTGTGGATCCAAGTTATTCAAAGAATGTGGCGTATTGAGTTTCTTCATTGTTGACTGTAATTGCTGGTTGATTTGAGGCTAGGGAGGCCGAGAGCGAGAGAAGGACGTATGTAAATATCATCACCAGATCAATGGCTTAACTCGCTTCAATACAACTAGCGAAATATTGTTTCATAATAACAGTAATAATGGCGGAATCTTTTAATAAAACTAACCAAGATTAAACAAGGTGAAATAAAATTTTAAATAATAGACAGAAAATAAAAAACAAGGAGGAAAAGATCTAAAAGGGACGAATCGATGCAATTAAAAGTATGGAGGAGAGATAAACAACAACAGCAACAACAACAACAACAACAGACAGGTTAAAAGAATCAATTATCCCCGTCTAAGAAACATTTTCACTTTGAAAGAAATGTGTATTATGAATGGACGGCCACAAAAACGGAGTTCTTTCTCTAACGCTGCAGAATGTTAATGTTTTGTTTTCAAACTTTCTTTCAAATTGCATTGTTCGTTAAAATCATTTCAGATCTTATGTTAGCCTTGACTGCATCAAAATTATCCTTTAACTTTTTAACCGTCAAAAACTTCATTAGTTCCATTTTGTCATAAAACAAGGAAGATTTTAATAATTAAAACTGTATGTATGTTATCAGTAAAGGTATGTGTTTATCTTGATGTTTATGTGTGTACTTTTCGGCTTAGAATATTTCAGATGACGGTTATACTGGTATAGGCTATGTCTCTAATCGGACGTAGAGTTAAGGACGTCGATAGACAAAAGGGGCAAGGACAGAAAATAATTTAGCATGGGAGAAATTGATGTAATTAAAATTATTGTGGAAAGATAATTCACAATAAAAATTGTAGAAATATAAAATAAAACAGACAATAAATGGCCGTGCATAACACAGACTACGGACAAAACATTTTTGTTGATGTCCTCAGGACTTAGAGGGCGCGTTTGTATAACGGTTATAATGTTAAGCTTACAGTGGTGTAAGTGCGGCCAGGCAAGGGTTCGATGCCAGCTCTTATCGTTCACCACGGGAGGGAAAGACAGACCAGGTTTTTCTCGGTACACTCTCAGGCCTTCAAAAATGTGATAATCCTAACACTACACATGTCCACAACTAACAGGTTCTTCCTAGGGGAATCTTTTTTTTTTTTTGAGAATGTTTTTAATTGACATGGGTCGGTGCTGCCTAAAATGGATACAAAGAAATGCCTTGGGATGTAAAGGCGACCAACTTTATTCTGGCCACATCCCCCTCCGAATGTCCCTAGGTCTGTAAACTATGGATCTAACATCACATGCTCCAAGCGCCTGGAGACGTGTCAAGGGACCCGTTACTTACTTGTGTTGCATCTCTCATGTAGTGTCACGTTATGATGTGTTATATGTTGTGTCATCATCTCCTATATAAGGTTTTAGGACAAGGTGGTCTTGAACATCTAAAGTATCTAGGTCTATTTCTGCCACCCTAATTATTCCTTCAGTGTGGCGCTGTCGTTATTTGGAGACAGCAAAATTCAACCCTGTAAGGTCACTATAGCTTTGCATTTTCATGTTGTCTAGCGTGTTCTCTAATCTCAACTTATTTCTTCTACTTCAATGAGTGCCGATCAATACATGGGAATTTATTACTCATCCAACTGTAACACATATTGCAATGGTCGGAACTATTTCTTTAAAAGTCTTAAACGTCGAGAGGATCGACTTCATTGCAATGGATATTATCCCAATATGGCTCGGTCTCTTTCCGTAGGACGACCTACCGAAAGCGTCGCACAAAGCACGAACTCCGTAGCTCTAGCCACCACCACCAAGTGTCTCCGAGAAAAATGCACCCGTAAGCCGAAAGACATAGCCCGGAATCGAACACACAACATTCAGAGCACGCGGCAGAAGGCTTGACCACTTTGCCACAGAGACTCCACACTCAAAAGGCTCCGAATAAAAAATTACAACTAGCGCATCATTTTAATATAATATTCGATAAAACTTAACAGTAATGTTACGACAAAGCTGGCACGTGTGACAGGGTGTGCGAATGTACATGGGCAGATGACTGAATTATTGTGAATCCTCCGGAAGACTGTGAGGTTTAAGTCCGATGTATTTGCATTAAGTTTGTCTGAGCCCTGAAAAGAGATGGCATCTATGGTTAGCATTGAAACTTTTTCTCCCACCCTAACTAAAATATCATGTCGACAGGAACTATGTGGCAGAACTGCCCTTCAACTCTCCAACTCAGACACCAGCGGGGTGTGCAAGACTGGTACTGGACCTTCACATCTGGTAAGAAGCATACTAGGATGTAGCCAGGTCATGATTCGGCACATACGGATTGGCTGGCATAAGCTAGATAAAGAGTTTACTTACTTGTGTTGCATCTCTGATGTAGTGTCACGTTGTGATATGTTATATGTTGTGTCATCATCTCCTATATAAGGTTTTAGAACAAGGTGGCCTTGAACATCTAAAGTATCTAGGTTTATTTCTGCACCCTAATTATTCCTTCAGTGAGGCGCTGTCATTATTTGGAGATGGCTTTAGTACCCACAGTAGTACTATACCTAACAGTATGAAGTTAATGCATTTTTATGACATGACTAGAACAATAATACTGCTTTTATTGTATTGAAGTTCAACCTCAGCATGTACGGAATGGCTGGAATAGGCACAAATAAAGAGTTAACAGTATGTCATTACCCACAACAGTACCAAACCTTCCTGTATACGTTAATGCCATTTTTGACATGACTATAACAGTAATGCTGCTATACTTGTATTGAAGTCCAACCACAGCAATGATTCAGCATATAGGGAATGGCTGGGATCACGCATAAATAAAGAGATACCTATGTTTTATTAAGGACAATAGTACCATACCTTGCGGGATGAAGTTAACGCATTTTTATGACATGACGGGAAAAGTAATTCTGCAATAATTGTATTGATGTTCAACCACAGGAAATTTCCATGTTGACGCTATAATAAAAATTACATTTGATGTAACGACATTTCATGTTGACATAAATGCCAATTAACTTTCATCAGGCTGTACACTACTCTAAAGTTTATAACATTATTCATGTTAATTACGTTGCATCTCTCAATTCTCCATCTTTAGTCTCCAGAATGTAACATGGTACTAATGACTCGATATTTCAAATCTTCTAATATAAAATTAATAATGATTATCCTAAATTATTCCAATTCATCAACGTTCTTTTAACGAAGTTGTCTCAAAAGACAATCAGTAATTTCAGCATTTTTATATTAATAAATATATTAACATTATTAAACAATAAGTTATAATACATGTTGCTGCCCTAACTTTGGAATTTGTTTAACTGACCTGGACTCCAAGGTTGACCCAGAATAAAATAGGTACCAGGAAATATTATGTAAAGTAAAGGAGGCAGGCTTGATATTGAAGTCACCCATTAATTGATAATTGGTCTATAAAAATAATAAACGCCATTCACCCATAAGGCATGGAAAAGGGTTCGTATTTCTTACTCGTGATCGAATGAGTCCGAGGCCCATAGTATGTAATTTTACGAATATATTAATGTTTTCCTTCCCGTTTTTAAACATTTCAATTATGTTTTAAAACACATTTATTGTGTGTTTTAATTTCATATTAGCTTTACTATTATTCATGTGTGTTCATGAAAAAGGCATCAATTACTGAAACGTCGAATATGTGTTTTGTGTTTTATTTATTCTGGTCTGAGCAATTGTTGCAATAATATGTTATTTTCATCAATTTTCCCACGGATATTCTCATTCTATTTGCCCGGTCTGAGATCCTAGCAAGGCATGTACAGGTGTTTGCATGTATTGTTTCAGTGCAATGTCTAAAAATACTTTTTAATTTTCTAGTATGCATTTTGAGTTTTGTCGATCTGGGAGTAAAAAATATAGAGGACCCTTAACACGTCTTACGGTGCATACGGTGCTTGACCCATATTTGTATTGACCAATCGGCGCTCGGTGGTTGATGTAATCAGTGTCACGCCGGTTGACTTTATTTCCCATGACATTCTTGGTACCCATGTTACGCTGGGCCGACCTGGGAGGGCAGATCAATTGTAAAGATCCGCCCCGATGCCAATTCGAAGGTGTTTACGTGTGGCTAAGATTAAATAAATTACGTTGATGGATATTTAACCGCGACAACAGTAGTAACATCCGTAAGGTAGAGAGATGCGTGGCAATAATAATGCAGCATATTGGTCATATATTACAACAGACCCATGGTTTTCTGGACTAAACGCCACTCGGTGGGTGGTGTGGTCAATACCACACCGGTCACATTAACTCCCAAAAACATTTCTGGTATCCATTTCATGATGTTGTGTCGAGTGTGGGGTCGTTTGGTCCAGAAAGAATATGGCCTTCTAGAGATTTAAACCCACGAAGACCAGACCGGCGGGCGAGTGCACTAACATTTACGCCCCAATATTATCTAGCAATATTTGTGGTGACGGATGAAAGAAAATAACGAATCGTTTATCTAATACACATTAACGCTGAGCAGCATTACATGAAATAGATACCAATGACCTGGAATGGATAGCACTGAGAGGCAAAAGTAGCATTTTCTCGGAGATTTCAAATACAACGTTAGGACGTGAGGATAACATATAGCAATATAATTTTAAATATCACGGTTTGAAAATAGCACACTGTCATTTATGACAAAGATTTCTTTAATCTGTATTTTGACAGCACATTGTTGTATTTTGTATACTCTGCAGACGTCTTCGAAGAATAAATATTCCCATGTTTTCATAAAGTCCTGTTAATTAATCTAAATTATTGTATCCTTGCAGACGTTACCATAAGAGACTACTTGTATGTAATAATATATTTAATAATATCATCACCTCCTTACAATTGCCTGCTCACAGTTTACTTTCTGTTATCTAAACGTTTGTCTCATTTTAATATCATTAAATATTATACTTTCCTGTAAAGTGAAGCTATGATAACTGATCATTTACCTGCATTTGCTGGTATATTACTATCATCACACAATGAAATTGAATTATGCCCTTCGTGAACTGTAAGCTTGTCCATAGGATGTTTCTCTTTAAGTTCATTCCCATGTGCAACGTTGAAGACGATGTTCACTGTCCGGTTTTCAGGAGCCGACTCCGCAGATGACGGGCAAAAGCGTAGCCGCGTACCCAAGATATGTTGAGGCATAGTCAGGTAAGAAGGCAGGAGAAGCTTGGTCAAACCTGGCTGTGAATTTGGTGACACTTTTGCTTCGTAAAACTGTTTCCACAATGGATGATCCCAAAAGTCAACGGGACTTTCTCCGCCTGCAGCATTCTGAGTATACAGTTCAGTTACGTGTCCACAAGATTTGTCTTCTAGCAAGTTTTTTGTAGTGTGAACCATCGTATCAGATCGTGATGTGTAAGTGAACTGATCTTCAGCAAGAGCCACAGGACTGAACATTGCTGTCTGCTCGGCATGGTTAGCAAAGGCATTAAATTCATACAAACGAGCAGTAACTCGCTGTTCAAAGCTAAGTTTCTTTTCGAAATCACTATCCTCTGATGAATCAACTACCTCATCTATGGCAGATGGGTCGGTTGCTTGTGCGTTACTGGAAGCCAGATTTAAATTGATATCTGTTCTACTGCTACTACTGTTCTTAACTAAAATATCGTCTATTGAAAGGAACTTTGAACTTGCATTGCCTTTTGTTCCATCTGTAGCCATAACGTTGTCTAATTTGTCAGCTGGAACAGAAGTAGAAGTCCTTGCGTCCATGTCACTATCCATTATACTAGCAGTTCTCGATTACTTCCAGCTCTTACATTAACTTTTGAAATCTGCAGAAATGAAGCAGTCCCTGTCGATACGACGTTACGTCAGAGCTAAAAGATGTTCAAAATAATCTATCGCTAGCGTATGGATACCCTGAAAACTGCAAGCATTGTTGTGGCAGTGAATGAGACCCCGGAAAGATATCGGCTACTCTTTTATAGAAACTAGACCAAGTCATCGGAGCTTGCTGTCTGTGACAGCTCGCTGAGATTTTAATCACGTGATTAATCAATCAAATGCTTGGTAACAGGTTCCGGGATTCTAGATTTTCTCTGTTTACTCTTTTCATGATATGTGAGCCTGATTTGGTGATGCTAGTCAGGGGCGGCGCAAGCAAGCTGTGTTGTACTGACACGTTTTGCTCTAAACACTCTTCTTCTTCTTTAATTAAGAAGAGAAATATAAAGCAATAGTATATTTTACAATGAATGTACTAGTTAATCAAACAAATGTAATTACGCATTATCTATCTGGTTAGTTATTTGCATGTGCATGTCCTGTAAAGGACATCGCATTCAATCCCAGCATTATTAGCTATTTATTATTTACTAGACAAGTTTTCGTTCAGTAGTTTGCCATTGCTTTCTGAATGACTGTCGCTCATACCATTGTATGAAAGCCAGCGCAAGGCAGTCTGCTTCCAAATGGGCGGCAGCTGTGCTTCAAACGCGGTTTGCAGGATTGCAAATCATGATCTAACCCGTTTGCCAGAGTTATCTTTCTAACCAAAGTAAGATATCATGTTGGAATTATACCATTGTACTCGTCTGCCCCAGAAAATTGTGATATCAGTGGTTCGAATCCTCGGTAAGCTGTGGGATATTTTTCTATCTGGGGCAAAAAGAAAATCCTAACCTGCACAGTTCGCGGCGACTGCACTAGCCAGGCGGCCTTAATTCCCCAGGATCAAAGACCACCCCCCCCCCCAACCAAGGTACTCGTGAGTGGCACCTTGCAGTCTTGACAGACCAAAGTATGTGAGTTGGAATGTGGCCAATATTTCATCACAATGCCTGGGCAGAGCTTCAGAGAAACATGTGGTGCACAAACGACATGTTCCCTCTCTCGGCCTAACCTTGTGTTTTCCAGAGGAATGGGTAACCAATACGTCTGGCACAAGGTAGGCTGCAGACGCTGGCGGCTCAGCGTCAAACCTCCGAGACCTCGCCTCCACGAGCAGGTGGCGAGTGATGGCCAGACCCTGGAACCCAAGGGACCCGGCTTAGAGGCGTTCAGCCAAGTCCCACAGGTGAGGGCCTCGTACGCGCCTGGACCATAAGGACGCGTACATCTGTCAATCACAAGTGTCCGGACCTGTGTAAAGCGTGCACTATCGTCAGACTCCCCGCCTGACCTTAGCGGATCCCGCAACCAGCGGGAATAGGCCCGCCGGAGATACCGCAGGAGATATTGCTCGTCTATTGCGAGCAAATCTCCCATCCTTCCACTGTGCGGATCTCGCGACCGGCGAGAATAGGCCCGCCGGAGATATTGCTCGTCTGCTGCGGACAAATCTCTACCGAGACTGACTGAATAAGTAAAGAAACGATAAAAGTAGTGGTATTTCAATTGCGCTTGCGCTCCCACCTATGCTACACCCTTCATGTGTCTTCACAAAGTCGGACATTTCCTAGTACGGAGTTTAGGCTGAGTCTACCTGGCAGTGCAGGTAAATTTACAACAAATCCCCGTGTCGAGGAGAAGTGGAACCTATGACCACCGGGCGGCAGGTAAGTGTGTTAGCTACCTCGCTACCCTGGTTCCCGAAGTTTGATGTGCTGAAAAATGAAAAGCGCTCGATGAAGCAGGCTCCGTGCAGTTGGCAGGATAGAACTGTCATTTCAAATCTGATAGATAGTAAAGATCCTGGCTTTTACCGAGGAATAGAACCCAAGTCACACGGTGTGTGAGCCGGGCATTATAACCTCTCGATAACACGTCTTTCATTACTCACCATCAACTTGCTGAACATGCTGAGAAATTTTATCCCCCCTCTCCTCCTCCTCCTCCTCCTCCTCCTCCTCCTCCTCCTCCTCCTCCACCTCCTCCTTCTTCTTCTTCTTCTTCTTCTTCTTCTCTTGTCTTCTTCTTCTTCTTCTTATTATTATTATTATTATTATTATTATTATTATTATTATTATTATTATTATTATTATTATTATTATTATAGGTCGCTTTTTTATTTAAGATCATTCTTGTAGCGATAAAAGACACTTCCCATTACATAACTGATGTACTGAGTGCGTTGGAGGAAGAGTGGAGAGAGGAATCAGAGGTCGAGAGAGAGGTCGAGAGAGAGAGAGAGAAAGAAAGAGAGAGAGAGAGAGAGAGAGAGAGAGAGAGAGAGAGAGAGAGAGAGAGAGAGAGAGAGAGAGAGAGAGAGAGAGAGAGAGAGAGAGATTTACTTTTTAACTTTCAACATGGTATCACAGTAAGGGGTTCATGTTGGAATTCGAATGAACAGAGAATGGACAGCTCAGCGAAAGGAAAGACACACGCAGATACAAACCAGCTTTTCGTCCAAAGTCTTTAACAGCGAACAAAAGATCAAGAATACCTAGTTGGAATACAAATAATCCACATGGTTGAAATAAAACAAAAAAGCTTTAAGTCCGCGGGACGAAATATGGATATTGCTGAACGAGATTGGGGTGATGAAAAACGAAACAAACCAACAACAAACAATACCCACAAATGGAGGAAGACAAACGCAAGTGAAAACAAAGAAGAATAAAACCATGTCCATATCCCTGATACGCCACTTAAGCTCATCGGGCATATAGTGCTAAATCCATATTTGTATAGACCATTCGGCCATCGGTGGGTGATGAGGCCGCCTTTACTTCACACTCCATTTCTTGGTGCCAATGTTAGGTAGTGTTGAACTGGAAGAGCAAGTTAATATTCGTCTAATCCGCCAAGAGGGTCCTGCAGAGAAACATCTAACAACTACCTGGGCTCCTGCGTGCTTAATTGTCACCATTTGAAATATAGTCGTTCGTTCGTTCGTTCATTCATGTGTATAGTCTATATACGAATGAGGCTATCCAGTGCTCATACTGCAAGGAAAATATGTCATGAACAACACAGTAAGGAGAATAAAACATATGTTCCAGCCAGCCTTTCATGTTCTAATGGCTGCATATGTATGGCAATACTTCTTCTTTCTCTTCTTCCAGTTACTGGTATAGAGTAGACTGTGGCAATTATGACATTCCATCCTCTCTGATGACTGATACTTTCATCAAATTGGTGTTAGATATTGTCGGATGTTTTTGAATAAGTCTCAAAGTGATAGAGGAAAACTGAAGTTCCTCTGTACCAATGTGATCCTGCCCGTTGTAATTATAATAGCCTACAATGGCTCAATTGTTTGAGTCTATAAATAGAGTCCTGGAGAGCCAAGTAAGTCTCCCAAGGTGAACGAGGAAAAGATTTCCTTGAACAATAATACTCTAGTGGAGTTTCCTTGCCCCTCTGCTCTCGGCTACCTAATTAATATCTAGGGCAGTGGTTCTCAACGGAGGGGAATTTCCCCCTCCCCCCCCCCCCCAGGGGGGAATTTTAGGGTTTCCAGGGGGGGAATGAAGATTATTTCAAGATCACGTTAATGCAAGAGCAGATTACTTGATATTGTTTTTCCCTCTATACTTTACAGTTCTTACTTCCCAGCCTTCTGAAATTCATTTTATAACGTAAGTAGACCCGCAAATCACGTTTTATGTAGACGTCTAGACTTGTTCTAGTATGTGTTATTAAATTTAGCTTCCATTTTTATACTGGTAGGGGCCGGTGGGGGTGGGGGGGGGGGAATTTGTAGGGAGGAAATATGAACGGGGGGAATTTATAGGGAGGAAATATGAAAGGGGAGGATGGAATGACGTTCTGAAAATATGGTGGAGGGGGCACGGACCAAAACAGGTTGAGAACCACTGATCTAGGGTATATTAATTAATAACAACAATGTTATAAACACTCAATGAATTCTTGTAACACGCAAGCGTGGGAAATGACATATTTGCAACATTTTATTAATCAACAAGCTGGGTTTGAGGTTTGGCCATTTCATCAAACAATTTATCATCCAATCCAAAGGTCTTGTGTATACTTATTAATCTTACAATATTCACTTGGTTGTGAAATAAACACAAACAGAAACCCCAATTTCCCAAATGAACACATTATACACATCTATCAGTGGAGTTATAATAATCAAGAGTCTTGATCAAGAACTCGAGTTTCTCCACTCCAGTGTTTTTGGAACCCACTTGTATAAAGAGTTATGTCCATTTAATTACAGTTGGTCAACTGTGTGAGTGTCATTTTGGATCAGGAATGTTAATGGGTGAGTTGTCTCTTCACTTCCAGGTACAAGCTAAAGTTCCCTTAATTTCCTCAAGGCGATACATATTTACCTGGTTTTTGGTGGTTGGATGACTTCTTGCTTGTAAGTTCTTTCAAAAAGAGGCTTCATCATCACCTAGCTCCCATCAAGAGTCAGACTTGGATCGGTATGGATCCAACCACTACCTTCAACATAGTTGAATGTCTTCTTCAAGCATAACGCAATCAGGTTTCAGGCTCCAGACTTAGGCTTTGATTTTCCCAGTTCTCTGGCTGCTTAACTTAATAGACCGGCACTTATCTCTTTTTTCCTCTATTAAGTTGTTTAAACTTCAGCAGGATTGTTACGTAGAGGATACCAGGCCGTCAGTTCCAGTGGACCGTCTCCTGTTGAGCGATTGCAGAAGGATTTTAATTCTCACATACTGAACTTCTACCGGTCTTTCTCCATTTTTATTCCAGCCAGTCCTAGCTTGGGCTCTGACGTCATGTCGAGTCGTGACCAGTGGCAAAGCTCCTTTTCGGCTATAATTAGAACATTGTCGTTTCAAATCCAAATCAGTGCCCCTTTTCAAATTAGGATGCTGCAAATTTTATCCGCGCTAATTCCATCATTCTTCACATTTGAATTTGATTATGATGGTGGTGGTTGTTGGCGCTGTTGCTATCTGAAGGGTAGTGCAGAGATGTTTAAACAGCGATGTGGCGATTTGCAAGATGTATACTACAGATATACTCTTATTTATTGCCCAGCTGGTTTAGCTTTCCACACACTTCTCTCTCTCTCTCTCTCTCTCTCTCTCTCTCTCTCTCTCTCTCTCTCTCTCTCTCTCTCTCTCTCTCTCTCTCTCTCTCTCTTTCCCCTCTTCTCTCTCTGTCGCTTTCTCCTCTCTCCTCTGTCTGTGTCACTCTCCTCTTTCTCCTCTCTGTCTGTCTGTCTCACCTCCCTCTTTCTCTCCTTCTTCTTTCTCTCACCCCTCATTCTCTCATCCCTCATTCTCTCTCTTTCTCTCTCCTCTCCCTATTTCTCTCTCTCCTCTCTGTCTCTCTCCTCTATGTGTGTGTGTGTGTTTATATGTGTAACACCGAGAATATAGCATACAATTAAATCTGTGTGAGATAAATAACGTATGAAAGTTGGCGACTAAATATAAATCAGCTGCGTTATGATGATGACATAGTGCTTGTGGCAAGAAGTGATCATGAATTGTGTGAATTGACAGAACATCCTCTACTTCTTCGTTCATCCGGAGTTGTTTTTTTTTTCCGGATGTGATTGCGTTGTGCCTGTTTACAGCAGAGCTGCGTTCTTGCGCCGTTAGGCCGACACATCCGACTTCTGCAGGCATTTGTTGACCGGGTTAACCTTCCCGGGTGACAGAACATAAGAAGTGAAAAAGAAGGGGCTAAAACTAAAGATTTTCTGTTCTTTTACAGGACATTGCAATCAAAATGTCTTTTTTTGTGATGTTTGTCTTTGTTCTTTTTTTTTTCTTTTTCGTTCGCTCGCTTTAAACTCAAGCGTAGTCCTTACACATTATGTATAGTAGTAAAGGACTTAATTTTTGCGTGTGGGTTAGCTTTCCCTTTTACCGATGTCCCTCGCCTTCAGGCGAACCCACTCCGACTTCAGAGGTAATTGAAATTAACGCCCCAAGTAAAGGACGGCATCATCGCACCTTCATTCAGAATAGGTGAGCAACGGCCAGGCTCTCACGTCCCAGAAACACTAGCCTAGCGGCGTTCGGCCATATTCCTTGGCTGGAAGCCGGATTTCGAGCAAGTATCTTAACTACGCATGTAGCGTGCTCAGTATCTCTCCCCCCCCCCCCCCCCCCCCCCCCCCCCCCCCGATTTTGCAGTGGGTGAGTATCGGCCTGGCTCTCACATCTAAGGGTTAATGGCTTAGAGGCGTTCAGCCACATCGCCTCAGCCACATCTCTCAGCAGAGGACAAAGAATTTATGGTATCGTGCGCCTGCTTCGGACTTTGACTGATATCCTCAGTCCACCTGCAGAGCAGCAGGTTGTGTCTCTCTTGGTCTAGTCCCTATCCCAAGGCCTGTCCAGCATGTAGTTGTGATTCCGTCGGCAGAGCTCTTGAGGTCATTGGGACACGCACCACGTCAAGGTGGAGACACATCAGAGGGGTACGCGGACTCGATAGAGTCCTGTATTGTTATTTTTTCGTCACTATCTCCCCGTGCCGGGAGTGGGTAAGTTGCGCGCCTGCTACCTTCCTTGGATATGGTAGCCGTTTCTCATGCCCCCTTTTTGAAATCGAACCCTGATTCCTCGTTACCCGTTACAAACATGGTAGGCATGTCACGTACCATCGACATTTGATAGGGCAGAAATTTGAAAGATGCGTCGCCGGCACGTAAGGCCACGCGATCAGCACAAAGTTATCCAGAGTCACCAGTGGGAACGCCGCGCCCCGCGAAGGGCAACGACGATTGGTTTTGAACTAATAAAAGCGCTCTTTCCGCGAGGGTCGGAGCTTGGTAAGCATGTATTTGCTCTAGAATTACCACAGTTATCCAAGTAGGGTCGTGTCATCTTAGGAACCTCGACTGATTTAATTAGCCATTCGCGGTTTCACCATGAGACAGTGTGAACTTAGACATGCATGGCTTAATCTTTGAGACAAGCATATGACTACTGGCAGGATCAACCAGGTATCTATCGAACAGACGGACTATTCACACACACGCAGGCCAAGAGTAGCATCGCTAAAGCGCGCCCTCCCGGTTCCCAGTGATACATGCAAAACCACTGGACGCCTACCGACGTGCTTACTAGCTACGCCGGCAGTACTGACCGAAAAGTTATACCAGCTTACTGACTGCGGGCCCACTACTCATATTGAGAGAGTGGGCGCTTATCGAGACTTCGTCGAACGGTCGTACAAATTTGCTGTTTTGCCCTCTCAAACTACGACTCTGGCTTCACGATGCGGTTACATTCTCGAAACGCCTGCCTCGATAACTTGCATTGGCTGGAAAGATTCCCAATTTGGTGCACCTCACATAGCCATCCTAGACAACGAACGCTAAACGCGGGACTGACCTCGCGAACCTGACCAGCCCTCGCTGTGATGTTTGTGAATTACTAGGCAATTGTTTTCAGTAGTATGTCACTGCTTTTTGAACGACCGACGATCATACCATCGAAATCAACACAAGGCGATCTGCTTCCAAATTGTTTGCAGTTGGTTTAGAATCTTCGACACGTGACGTAGGAAAATTTTGAGGCGCGTTCACTGCTCCCCCCCCCCTTTTTTTTCTTGGTGCTCGCTTAGGTAAATTATCCCTTGTATTGCATACGGGTATATCTTCGTAAGTTCTCCCGTGTCATCCCATAGGCCACACAAGGAGAATCTCAGCACAGTGCACGAACTCCAATATACTGGTGAGGATTCAAATGTGCGTATGCGAGACTTCACATGATAAAAATAATCTGTTTGTGGATATGTTTTCTAATTGCCCATGTTTATAGACCAATCTGTAATTGATGAGTGATGTCGTCAAGGTGGCACCAGCCGCCTCTAATTTCCAGATCATGTCCTTGTACACATTTTATGTTGGATCGACCTGAGAGGGCAAGGTCAATTTTATTTCTTTTTTACATCCCTGTCTCGAAGGGGATACGAACCCATGACCACGGGCGGGTAGGCAACGGTGCTAAGCCAGTCTTCAGAACATATAATAACTAAAACCCTCATTGCATTTCTTCTGCACGTAGATTACCGCAAGTGACGTGTAGAAACATCCGAATGGAATACGGGTAATGGATGGTGGGTTAGAGGAATCCCCTATCAATGGGGAAGTAAGACATCTCCTAGTTTCCGCTACCCATGAGCAATGTAGAGTACCTGTTAAGATTCTCCAAATACGGTAAACTGAAACCATGGAAACATTTGACAAATTTAGCTTGAGTGTAGCTGACAGGTTGTTTGGTTATGGTTTCAAAGTGGCGAAGGTTAGCAGAGTATCTCTTTATAGAGAGAATTGGCACTGTGACCGAATAGTGTGGTCATTGCTCAGAAGGAAAACAATGACATGCGACTTTCTTCACAGGTGCCTAGCACATTATAATTCCAGAACTCACATTTGTAAGAGGGTAAGTTAATAAGTACGTCACAAATCTACTTCTTCCTCTTCTTCAGCGTTCCGAGCCATTGAGGTTCTTTGCTGCAGATACAATCCATCTCCATTCGTCTCTCTGATTGACCTTCTCTTGCCAGTCGTTGATTTCCAAGTCACAAATGGCTGTAGAAAAATAACTAACTATGATAACAACTTGAAACCAGTTTATTTTTATACATACATTGTCCCTTTATTTCTCAACATAATTCCCACCAATATTGATGCACTTATCCCATCGTTTAGTCAGTCCTCCCAAACCGGCTGCATAGAACTGCGTGCCCTGTTTTCTAAAACACGTTTTCACTTCACATTCAACTTCAGCGTCATTCGCGAAATGTCTCCCGCCAAGGTGGTTTTTCAGTGGTCTTAGCCCCTAGCGATTTCCCGTAAAGCTGTGCAAAGTTGGGTAGAAAAAGTTACGCGGGCTTACGTGTAAAGTTACGTGTCTGTTTTGTCAATAAGTAAGTCACACAGTTATGTGGGATGGCCGGTAAATGAAAACAGGGCACGCAGATTTATGCTGCCGGTTTGGGAGGACTGATAAAACGATGGGATAAGTGCATCAATGTTGATGGAAATTGTGTTGAGAAATAAAGGGGCAATGTATGTATAAATATAAATTGGTTTCAAGTTGTTATCATAGTCATAGTCTGTTTACTTTTGTCTACCCAAATATAAAATTCCATATCTCAGTAACCAACTGGGGGAAAATGATGAGATTTAGCATATAACCTTATCATTATGTCCACCCAACAACAAAAATTTTTGTTCTGGCTATTGTACAGCAGATTTTAAAGTTTGTTTATAAGCGGTATATAATTTACGGGTCAGAGATGAAGTGCACATTATTAAATGTATTACGTCTTCACACGGAAACATTAGCGTTGAATAGTTAATTTCCTCGTGGGACATGGGATTGGCCTTATGACAAGAGCCTCGTGTAGTAGAACGGGGCATTACTGTAAAATAAGTTTGTTAGCGAGAAATCACTAGTTTTTCACCAAAAAATCAAAGAAATGTCGCCGCTTTCCATTATTTAAGTTGCTTTTGGACCTATCAAAGATATATTCCTTGGGTGGGGTAAATATAAGACGGCAGGACAAATTTAATAACGATACAACAGACAGTTTTCAAAATAATTGATCGACAATGAAGGCATTCATTTCTGGACAGACTGTAGTTATTTTTCTAAAGCCATTTGTGACTCACTTATTAACTTACCCTCGTATAATCGGAACGAAAACACAGGCCTTATCCAAGACTGCTGGTTTTGTAAATTGACTGCCCACGCCTATCGGTATGGCACATGATGATGAAGATGATGATGATGGTGATGAATATTGTCTTCAACGGAACGTGAAGAGACTCACTTACTGGGGCCTCTATAGGTGGAATTTTGTAAATTTGGGAGTTATTATCATCCACTTCAAAGACTTAACAATATATCATGACGCTGAAAGACAAAAGAGGAAAAGCTGAAAGAGAACAGATAATATTATAGTATTATAATTCCATAGCTCACAGTGCTAGCTATAATCGGGACGAGAACACAGGCCTGATCCAACACTATTAGTTGTGTGAAGTGACCGCCCGCGCATATCGGTATGACACGATCATGATGATGATGATGATGATGATGATGATGATGATGAGGATGATGATGATGATGATGATGATGATGATGATGATGGTGGTGGTGGTGGTGGTGATGATGGTGATGATGATGATGATGATGATGATGATGATGATGATGAGGAGGATGAGGATGACGATGGTGATGATGATGATGTAGTTAATCAGAGTTAAATATTATTTTCATCAGGACTTTGAAAGGCTCATCTACTGGAGCCTCAATAAGTAACATTTTGTTCATTTAGGGGTTATTTTCATCCACTTCAAAGATTTAAATATTTAACGTGACACTGAAAAACAATAGAGGAAAAGCTGAAAGAGAAAGATACGTAGAACAGACAACAAGAGAATCAAATACAACTTTAATTTCATATGATTTAAATACCCTACCAGTTAGCATAGCCTACGATCTAAGCGCCGCCTGTGAAATCTGGACATCTTGAAAGGGGAATAACAACTCCAATCCCTCCTTGTACCAGTAAATGGGTATTCAAGTCCATAAACAATTCAAATCCAGTGAAGAAAAATATCTCCTCGAATATCCTTCAAGGGGACGCAATCAATCTTTCATATTTGCTAACAATACAATACTCAGTGAACGGTTGTTGTGATGCAAGTGGAGGCATATTGGAAATTTGCTCAGCCCATGAATGTTGTGCACCTGAATTGCTCGCTAAGTGTATGAACAAATTGCCTGAAAGAGGTGATAATCGCTTAAGCACTATGAATATTTAATAAGGCACGTCCTTTACGGGTTATCGGTCGTTGTAAAAAGTAATTACACTATTAAAACACTGGACGCTTTGAGAGCATGGGAAACCTACAGATGTGTCCTATGATAGGAAACAATATGGCATTCACTGCAGAGTATCACTGTATTCTATCATACATTTTATTAGAGAATAAACATATTCAAGTTCGTTTGCTTGTCTATTCCTTCAAACACGAACGATCTATTAATTAGTTTTTGACAATGTTTATATTGTCAAAGACACTGATTTCAACGCTATTTCTCATCTTGATAATACAAGAGACCAACTAAAGACGAAGCGAGAAAACAAATAGTTTCTTAACGATTTGTTCTAGCGGGAAATCTGACGTTCAGTTAACAAAAAAGTGTGATTTCATGCTGTTCCCTGCTTTTATCGGGTGTGTGCTATATGGTATTCACGATGAGAAGTTGGAATTACTATCCAGTGTATTGTTAATTCCTTTACCTCTCCTTTACCTATTAACGTTGGAAATATGGCGTATCTGCTATTCTTTATCTCTATTAAATAAGAGTAACTACTTTTAAACTAGAAATACAAACAGTACAGAAACGACCGGTTTAATTATAGATCTGCTTTACAGCGAGTAGATAAAAATGCAAAACAGGAATAAGAAGCTCGACCGATGGAGAAAAAAAAAAAGAATATTATAAATGTTTTTAAAACAAAATTAAAGAATTCCCTTTTCACGTCATGAGATTATTGCTATAGAGAAGTAGCCTCATATATTTAAACCACTCGGCATTCGGCAGGTCCTGTGGTCAATATTACACCGACGGTCTTTACTTCTATTAAATTTCCTGGTGCCAATTTTAGTGGGGTCGATCTGGTGGCACTGGCCCGTGGGGAAGAAATGCATGTCTAGACTGATATTGGAACATGTGAAGACTGTGGGCCAACAAGCCGGCATGCCGCATCAGACTGACCTCTTCCCATATATGCGTATTTAAAGACATATTCCTCCTTTTGGACAATAATCACCTTCAAATTAATATCCTATTTGTGGCTGACTCGGTCATATATTTCTCAGCCAGGCGATGAACTCTAATATAACTCCTGGGGTTGAACTGGGTAGGGATCATGGTATAATGGAGGTATGGAGCTCTTTTTCCATTTAATCCCAATTCTAGTAAGCACAAGAAAATACTGACATTCTACAAGAACTGAACATCGAAGAAAACTGGCTCATAAACAATTTCATTTCTCAGAAACTGAAATGTTTTGGCTATATTAAACGACACATTAGCTTGCAAAGAACAGCAATAGAAGACATGGTTTCTGGAACAAGAGGCAGCGGTCGACAAGAAGTGGACACAAGACAATACAGACACCTTGGGAATAATGGTGCATGAGGAGGGAAAAATAGCAATAGATTGTTAAACTGTTCCACGGGACATGATGAGGGCGACGTTATACAAAGTACCTGCTTTAATGATGAGACATCTACATAATCCATTCTCTTCTTTCCTACTTTTTCATTGAAATCTCCAAGTACTATGTTAAGTTCGTGTGATTTTGCAGGTGCTATTTCTTTTTCATCATAAAATATGTGTATTTATTCTTCACCCGGTTTGTTTTTCTTGCATATACTTGTATAATATTTATATGTATACTTCGTATACTTATAAGAACTCCTTCACTTTTAGTTTGTCTATATAAAGATGACAAGTCTAACTTGGTGTAACCACACTGCTTGTTATCGACCAGGCATAGTGTCTTATTATTAATACATGTACATAAAACATATAATTGATTTTCAGCTGCACTCGATCTCTTCAACTCGCCTCACCTGTACCAATTGTTTTTTTTTTATACTTTCTATTAGCAACCACGATGGTTCTCAATGTACGTATTGCCGCATGTTACAGAATAGATCTGATGAGATGAGTCGCAGTCTTCACAGACAAGGTGTTCTTGTAAATGGTGTTCATCATTAGCTGTATTAGGATTAGTGGCAGCGCAATCGATATCCGATTGGTTTTGGATTATAATGGCTTTACTGTACACCCATCCATACGAACATGGGTATCAGGAAGATGTCCTTTGGTATTCTACCATCATCCATCCTCCTAACATGTCATATCCATATTCTGGGAAGTTAAAGGCGGGCTGATACTGAACACATACCACATTCAGTACAGAATGATCTGACCATTAGGCTCTACCACATCTCCGGAAGCCGCTGTGCCGTAGTGTTCATTTGTTCCTAATGTTTATCTTCTCAAGATGTGTCCCAAAAATGGTGACTACTTCTTTCTGATGTGTATGAAAAGTTATCTTTGTGATTCAGCCACTTTCAAAACATTTAGAATACTCATTTTCATTGTCCAAGGAATTTTCAGCCTTCTGTAAAACTACATCTCTGAGGCCTCTCGGGAGTGTTTGATGGTTTCATTGTTCACAGCCATATGTTGAAAGACGTTATGTGTCATGTGCAGGAATTCATGTTCTAATCTTAAATGACCAGAATTTATTGCAGAAGATCCATCCATCCATCCATCATGTGCCATGCTGGTAAGCGTGGGCGGTCATGTTCTGCCATCTCACTCGATCACCAGAGTCGTGGATCAGCTCCGTGTTTCTGTCTCGACCATGCCACAAGGCCAAGCCATCCAGGTACTTGCTTCTTAGGTCTTCCCCTTGGTCTGTTCCCCTCGATCTTACCAGTTGTCACCAAGTTCTACAGATCATTTCTTCTCATAACATGCCCAAAAGATTTTGACTCTCTACGTCTAATGTCTCTAATCAGTTTACGATCTTCATTTGTTTCTTGAAGAACTTGTTCATTGGTCTTTCTGGCTGTCCATGGTATTCTTTGCATTTTCCTCAGAAACCACATTTCTACAGCCATCAGATGTTTTTCAGCCTGACTGCTCATTGTCCAAGCTTCACATCCATATAAGAGTACAGGTTCTATGTAGCATCTCAACACTCTTTTTCTAGTTTCAATTGACATCTTTTTATTGGTCAGTATGTTTTTCATCTTGCTAAAGGCTACTTTTGCCATGGCGATTCTTGTTCTAATCTCTTCAAGGCATCTCCCATCAGATGTTATTACTGTTCCGAGATAATTGTACCTATTCACTTGTTGAAGAATATTCCCATTTACTTGTATATTACATTGTGGTATTTCGTTCTTCCTAGTGACGATCATAATCTGTGTTTTCTAACAATTATAACCCTAGTTGTTCAGTGTGTAACAACCGCATCTACTCAATTTTGCAGGTCCTGTTCATTGTCTGCAATCAAGACTGTATCATCTGCATATCTAATGTTATTGATGCATCGTCCCCCAATGTTGATTCCTTCCATATCTTCAATATTTCTGAAAATACTTTCACCGTACAGGAAAAACAGATCTGGAGACATTACACATCCCTGTCTCACACCTCTCTTAATAGGCTGATATTGGCTTACTTCATTATCAACTCTTATGGCAGCTTGTTGATTCCAATATATGTTTTCACAAGTCTAAGGTCTTTTCCATCAATCTGTAGATCCTCAAGCATCCTTATCATGTTGACATGTCTCACTTTATCGAAAGCCAATATTTATTGTAGTCAATAAAGCAAAGGTGTAGATCTTTGTTTACTTCTATGGAACGTTCGATTACGGTTCTCAGTATATACACAGCATTTACTGTACCCTTGCCTTCTACAAACCCACATTGCAGAAGATATTCTTCGCTAACTAAAATATGGTTATTCTTGTACTGTTATCTAAGTGATAAATCGTCCATTTGATGTTATCCAAGTGCCTAGATACTGTCGCGGAATTCTTGGAGTTGTCGATCGATGAAAGACTGTCGTGCCATTCGTCTACAGGCAGCCGCCATTCTTTGATGTTGGGGACAGACTGTCCTGATGAGAGTCGGCAAGATCTTTTGTTTGTGGGGGAAAGATTTCTCCAGATCACAAGCCGGCAAGACTTTTTGGAGTACCGGGAACAATTCCCCAGATCAAAGCGGGACAGCCGACCGGTTGTTTACATCGAGTCGGAAAAGGAGAGAAATAAATAGTTTCTCGATGCCTAGTGTCTAGTCAGATTTGTGACGTCATTCAGACACAGTTTTAAAACAGTCTGGACAAACACCTTTGGCGGGAGTCGACCAAATGTTGTGAGGCAACAAGGACGTGTTTGATGTTCCTGTTCTGATTATGGAAAGAGACCACGGTGTCTTATGTTGATTTACATCGGCGGACATTTGTCCATTGTGTGATTTAGTGGTCTCGATTTCAGACAGGAATAAATATATGGTATTTAATTAAATAGACCCAAATTAGGTTATTCTTAGGAGTCGAGCGTAGTACTGTGCGTTGTGAGAACTTATTATAGGAGCGTCGGCAGCAGTAGGCTATCGCGTTGCTTAAACTAGCTAGTGTGAGATATCAATTAACTCAGTGAGTTAAGAACAAGGTAGAGGGATGATATTCGGGGAGATTGGGGATGGTTGGGGGGGGGGGGGGGGGGGGAATAGGGGAAATGTCAAATGGTAGGATCTTCCAGTAGGGTACCTACTGGGTATCTGCGCTTTTCCTTTAGTCTTTCCTTGTCTTACCATGACTCAGACCGATGTGATGAGCTCCTCTGCCTTATAACAGAGTTTAGTTCTCTGTTAAATATCAGAGTGCGGCCGTCGGCCTACACTCACCTAATGTTAGTTAGTTAGTTAGTCGACAGATCATCCTCGTTGCACATCGAACCATTCAGTCCATAAGTGCTCGGATCCCCTCCTCAGCAAATCCCGCAGCGTGTAGCGGCTAACGACACCAGTTCTGTGTTGTTTTATCAATCTTCTTTGGCTTCCTGCGTAGTGTTCTTGTTTGGCCACCCCTCTTTTAATTTGCTGCTCCCGCAGTCTGGTCATTGTTGTAGATTCACAGTCATCACTTGGTTCTCGCAAAAGTCTCACTTCTCGTAGAGCATTCAGAATGTCAGCCTGGTCCATGGCGCGTCCGCCCTCCACAGTAGCTTCACCTGCGAGCTTGTCAGCCCGCTCATTTCCTTGTACTCCCGCATGCCCTGGCACGAAGATGAAACTAATCTTTGCCAGCCGAGACCGCTTCAGAGGCAGCAACCATTCTCTTCGGATCGACCCCTCCTCTATCCTCTTGATCATGTTCATTGAGTCGCTAAGGAAACAGGCCCTAGTGAATGTCTGTGTCTCGAGCCATGTTATTGCTTTACTTACTGCCATGACTTCCATGGTCAGGCTACTTGTGGTTTTAGTGAAAGCACCAGAGTCCTCCTTCACAATTCTCCCTCCGGCCCGAGCTGTAAAGGCCCATGAGCTTCTCACATGTCGGACGACCGACCCATCTGTGTAGATGACCGCGTCACCGTCTAGCGAATTCTCGAAAATCAACGCTTGAACTTCAGCCTCAACAGCAGCCGGATTTTCTTGTCTGCATTTTCTATCTAGTTGGATGCAAACTGAAAAGGATGTGCAGAAGTCTGTTGGCACTTGCACCCACTCCTCGCCAGGTTCTAAGTCCTCAAGTGAACACACCTGTTGAAGAATGTCTTCGGATTGACCCATCCACGACCGTCCTCTCTATCCGACTCTCTGTCTCTTTGTATGGATCAGATGCATGGAAACCACTAAAACAATTAGAGATAAACTACATGCATTCATTATCTGGTGCCAGCGCAGAAAAGAGCTAAAATAGTCTGACAGAATCACTAAGGGGAGCTTAGGGGGAGAAACGGGCAGATTCCAACACGCCAAGAGGTGAGGACAAGACACTGGCGCTTGATCGTCCACACTCACCTAATGAAGGTCGGAATCGGGTTGCTCTCACCGGGTGTTCTCTCTTCAACAGGTTCCACTATGTTTCCAAAAAAGCTAGCAGACAAGTCATAGAAGAAGATTATGGCTCGATCATTGAAGGCAGTTTTTACTCAGCGGCCTTTGCACTGGGCCCATAACCCAGAGGGTCTGCAAGAACCTGGCCTCTGCTGAGCAGGAACCGATGATCATCTAAGAGTGATTCCTCCGTGGTAGTTCTCATCATATTAGAGTGAAGATACTTACAATACCACCAGTAACTGGGACAATAGTATTTATATAGAGAAATTAACAATTAACATTGCGTTTTCCAAATTGTGATTTCCTGTGAGAAATTAACAATTAACATTGTGTTTTCCAAATGGTGAATTCCTGTGAGAAATTAACAATTAACATTTTGTTTCAAAGTGACAGTAAACATTTATTTTACTGTATAAGGGTTTAAATATTGAGCACAACCCACTACTGGCAACGCCGATCGCATTCCGGTATGAACCTAAGGCCTATCCACGTCAATATGGAAGCACTATACTCGAGTTTCGCCCTTGTTTGAGCTCGTCAGTAGTGCATATCCCTGACCGGATCCGGAAACAGTCCCGGATCACGCGTGTGAAGCGGGTGCGTGATCCACGCGTGATCCGGGACTGTTTCCGGATCCGGTCAGGGATATGCACTACTGACGAGCTCAAACAAGGGCGAAACTCGAGTATAGTGCTTCCATATTGACGTGGATAGGCCTTAGGTTCATACCGGAATGCGATCGGCGTTGCCAGTAGTGGGTTGTGCTCAATATTTAAATTTCAAATCCCGAAACAACCACATAATCAATGTATAAGGGTTATCAGATCACAAAACTTTTAGTGACATATTAGTTACACTGTGTGTGAAGGATTCATGGTCGGTATTGGACTACATCCACCATTGGTGACCAGGCATCCGGACTATCCAAGAGCCACTTGAGGAAGTCGACACCTGGCCGGAAAGACATCATTTGGTGAGGTCCTTCTGTACTTTATCTATGGTGCGGTTGTGTGGCCCGTACTGTGATGAAAGCAGACTTTGATCCTGAGCTGTTCGGTCTGATTCTGCATACACCCTAGATTATACGACAGACATTCTACACACACACTTTGCACATACCTGACACTTTTCTGTATTAAATTAATTTGTCATTTTGTTAGAAGCTAGAGTTGTGTAGTATGTTTTGGTAAAGAATGAGAGGGGGCGTGGTCCAGTGGTAAGAAGAAGAAGAAGAAGAAGAAGAAGAAGAAGAAAAAGAGAGAGAGAGAGAGAGAGAGAGAGAGAGAGAGAGAGAGAGAGAGAGAGAGAGAGAGAGAGAGAGAGAGAGAGAGAGAGAGAGAGATCCAAAGACTGATGGGGTTTTGTGGACAGAGATCCAGGAGATCCTCAAGATAATGATATGGAGTTAAGAGAATGTGGGTGTTGATTCCCCTCACCCCAGGGACGACACTTTTTACGACAGATACCTGAAATTGTGTACTTGCCACAAATTAATACTACTGATTTTGATCGTTCATGGATAACTACGAAAATACGACAATGAGCCCAGATAATATACATGACAGTGAAGAGAAACATCCTGAACCGTTATTAGAGGAAGTACAATCAGAATAATCTGAAAAAAGGGAAGTCACCAGGTTGTGATGACATACAAGTAGAACTAATCCAAGCATGAGTTGTATCATTCAGTTAGTCCGTATTTGGTATAGTTTATCAACTTGCAACATGTACTATGCAAGCAAACCGCCCAAGGTATTCTTTAATGTAATTTATATCTAAGCTGTCAGCTGCATTGATGATTTCTAATGTTCTTGGAGCCTAGAAAAGTATTGGAGATGACGATGTGTATTCATACTCCTAGAATACGCGATAAAAACAACTAGGTACATGTAACTCCTGCGAAAAAGTGAGAGATGCTAAACACGGACACAGTGTACATACCTTACAACGAACTACGGCAAATGTTTGCGTAATGGAGTTTGTTATAAACACAGTGTCTGTGTTTAGTATCTCTCACTTTTTCGCCGGAATTACAGATACTTACTGTTTTCTTTCCTATTGTTATATACTGCTCCAGAATAAATACCAAGTTCATTGGCAAATTAACTTTAGGTAGAGGGATTAGTCTGATGAGATAAGTTCCCATTTTCACAAGGAAGGTCGGCGGTAATAAACCACAGAGACGTTGTCTCTTTGTATGGATCAGATGCATGGAAACCACTAAAACAATTAGAGATAAACTACATGCATTCATTATCTGGTGCCAGCGCAGAAAAGAGCTAAAATAGTCTGACAGAATCACTAAGGGGAGCTTAGGGGGAGAAACGGGCAGATTCCAACACGCCAAGAGGTGAGGACAAGACACTGGCGCTTGATTTGACACACATGGATAACATCTGATAATAGTATAATTAGAATGTCTATTCTATGGAACCCAAGGGGTTAAACATTAAAAAAAAGATAAAAGTCTAGAAACACATGAATTCTCTGTCTCTTGCCATGACGTCTAAAACTCTCTTTTGAGTACACCGCTTTATGGTTGCTCTTCCATTTCTTCTGCGTTCATCCGGAGTGTATTTTTTCCAGACTTTTTAAGTGGTGCCAGGTTTATCTGAGGCCTTAGGCCGACACATCCGACTTCTGCGGGTATTTGTTGACCGGGTTAACCTTCCCAGGGTGCTCTTCCATTTACAACCACTATCTTCTTCTTTCGAATTTGAATTCCACCTGTCCTAATGGGGTTTCCGTTCTAAATATTTCATTTGTCAAACCTTGATATAGACTGGGAATGCTCTATCCATTCCAAGTTTGTTTAAGACTTCTCAAGTTTTATTGTGTCCTTCCATTATATTCGTTCCATGTCTCTAATATCCTCCTGCTTCTTCTTCTTCTTCTTCTTCTTCATTGGCTGATGTGTGTGTGGGTGGGTGGGGAAAATTGTGAGAGTGCGGGATGTGTGTGTGGACAGGTGCGGGATGTGTGGGTTGGAGGGGATATGTGTGTGTGGTTTTGTGATGTGTGTATAGGTGAGAGATGTGTAGTTGAGAGGTGGCGGATATTGGGTGGGTGAGTGGGAGTAGGTTAGCTGATGTGTGTGTGGGTGGGTGGGGAAAATTGTGAGAGTGCGGGATATATGTGTGTGGATAGGTGCGGGATGTGTGGGTTGGCGGGGGCATGTGTGTGTGGTTTTGTGATGTGTGTTTTGCTGGGTGGTTGCGGGTGTGAGGGTGGGTGTTGGAGAATATGTGGGTGGGTGTGGTGGGTGGGGGTTGTGAGGGTGGCTGCGGGATGTGTGGGTGGCTGTGGGATGTGTCTCACAACCTTGCAATATGCACTGTTTATGTTTACTACTTTCATTTGACAATGTTTTTTTTTCCATGTGAATGCATCATGCGTAATATGCATTGTTTATGCTTACAAAATCCATTTGACAATGTTTTTTTCTCTATGTAAATGTAACATGCACATTTGATGAATGAAAGATGAGTGATTGAAAGGACCGAATGTAAGACGGACCTGCGTGCCCAATTTGTTACCCTTTTAAAATAAAGTTCGTTCGTTCGTTCTTTCGTTCGTTCGTTCGTTCGTTCGTTCGTTCTTCTTCTTCTTCTTCTTCTTCTTCTTCTTCTTCTGCTGCTGCTGCTGCTACTGCTTCTTCTTCTAAAACTACTACTACTACTACTACTACTACTACTACTACTACTACTACTACTACTACTACTACTACTACTACTACTACTACCACTAAAAATACTACCACTACTACTACTACTACAACTACTACTACTACTACTACTACTACTACTACTACTACTACTACTACTACTACTACTACTACTACTACTACTGTTGCTGCTGCTGCTATTGCTACTCTACTGCTTCTACTCCTGCTACTGCTGCTACTGCTGCTGCTGCTACTACTACTACTACTACTACTACTACTACTACTACTACTACTACTACTACTACTACTACTACTACTACTACTACTACTACTACGACTACTACTATCTTCACACTCAGACCACCATGTTAGGGAATAATATATTTAGCCATATGGGATCGACGGATAGCGCAGCGGTTAGCGAGCTTGCTTGCTGGCCCGACGGTAATGTGTTCGAATTTTCTTCGAATCGAAAATATCTTTCATTTACCTGGGCTTTCAGGTCGACCCCGCAGTCTCCGTGGCGATGGCGTTGCGGACGCGATTCGTAATACCGCTTACCCGCGTTCGAAACACAGCGGCGACCTATTTGGCAGCAGACCGTGTTGCACTGGTTTTAACGTGTTGATATGGGAGCCGGTCGTTCAGAAATCAATGGCAAACTACTGAACATAAACTCGCCAAGACATCAACAACGGCAGTAAAATGCTGGTGTTGACTGCAAGGTCCTGTAAGAGATATGCAACTTTAACAAAACAAGAAACAAAAAAGCCTAAATTGTGTACTAGGAAATATTCTGGGCTGTTGGTATGATATTGGATATTGGCCACACCACCCACCGTTGCCGAACGGTCTGAAAATAAGCTCCTATAACCATTCACCCAATATGCCACATACATGTGGTAGAGTTTCTTTCCTTTTCATTAGATAATGTACTTGAACAGAATTGAAAACCTCTCGAGATACAATAGAAGAAGACAGCACGTCGATGTTGCTCATTTCACTTAAGCTGCAGGCTTAGAAACTGTAGCCCCGGGACATACACAACGTTGTAGAAATAAAATGTATACCTATGAATCGACTACGCAGGTGACATCTGTTATGTATCGATATTAGCCTCGCCATCTCCGCGTGATAATTTCGAATAAAGATTCTTACAGCTTCTACAATACAACATTCTGCCTGTTTTAAACTAAAATCAATCAAACTTAGGTTTGGATTTTCCACCGCGCATTAGTTTGTGTTTAACAAAAGGCAAATACAGACGTCCACTTTCACACAACAGTATTTCGTTGCGTAGCTAGCAAACCTGAAAGTGAAATTTCTTACGTCTCTTGCTTATAAACAATCACTTTTTCGACAATAATATATTGCTGCGTGTTGTTCTGGTTAACAATTTGTTGTTTCGAGTTACTGTATATTACACTAGGTGATTAAATAACGTGAAACCAAACACAATCTTCAGACGATGGGCCTCTGGCTTCTTTGCCATCTCGTGGTGTTTACCATTGTAAACTGTCAGGCACAAAATGCTACTACCCAAAGCGAGATCATTTCCACTGAGGACACACTGGTAAGCCTGAACACAAGTTCAAATATCACGGAAACAACTGCAGACAGCAATGTGGGAATCGACCAAGGTGACGGCGGTAAAGCCGATGATCTTGCAGACTATGTCGGCAGGAAATTTGGAGAGCTTATCGGTGGAACAGAAGACAGTGAAGGGGGCAACCAAGCTGCTACTACCACTTCTAGCTTTGAAGATCTTAGTAACTGTAGTGTGCCAGCTGTTCTTGATATTTACTGTGAGGGAATCCCAGAAGATGTTCATGTTTATTTCAAGTACAACACGTCTGTACCAGGTGTTCTGGCCTCAGTGTTTAGACCTGAAATTATCGGAGCTCTCCAGGCGAACTGCACACCAGGAAGTTGGTGTCTGTCAGACATCTTCCATCAGGTAATTCATGTACATACGTGCTTAGTCGAACAGTAAATGACTCTGTTTCATTGTGTTACCGTTTCCTTATATTATCACCATCATGTGCCCTGTGTGTTGGCCTAGGCGTTTATGTCTTTCCACAGTTCGCAGTCTTTGGTGTTCTGAATCAACTATGTTGATGAAATTCCTCCATGCCATCGTTTCGTCCCATCCAACGTCATTTATCATGATCTGCTTTTGCTTCTTTTCCCACTGATCTTTCCAGTCGGGATATTTTCCAATGTCTCTCTTCTCAGCACATGACTAAAGAATGCCGTTCATTATTTTATACTACTTTATTTCAAGTGCACGAGGGGGCTTCTCAAGAATACCTTAAAAGTGTGATAAAAATTACAATAACCATGCCATTGTATTGTAACCTGTCAATAATGTTGTTAAGGATGTCAAGAGTGTTCAGTACATTACATCATGGGCAGACGAACATGGTGACGTCGTAAGAACAGTTTAAAGATGTCCGCACTACTTTTGACATGCATCAAAGAGGAGCAGCGTTTTGTTATCGGTTTTTTAAACAGTGAAGGAAATATAGAAATATATAGAAATTCACTGGCGAATGAAGGTCCAGTATCGTGATTCTTGCCTGTCAGTCCAGCAAGCACTTTATCGGAGCTGGAGGACTTACATTGAACGCAGTGGCGACTACATCGGGGAAAAATGATACATTTGTTATATACATTTTTCAGAATATATTCACCCAACAAAAAAAAAACATTTAAGGTTTTCATTTGAACCCCCCTCGTCTGTCTGAATGATGGGAAGGTTACTAGAATAGCCACTCGACCAGGTGACTCTGACAGCGTCGTTGACTTGGCTCTGGTGTCGCCCACCATCTCACCAAGGTGCCGGTGGGGTACACTGAGATAACCACGACAGTGACCACTACTCTTGTATCATCCTGATCGAGAAAGACAGGGCGAGAAGTCAAGGAAACAAGACAAATGCCTTCCCGTTGGTCAAGACCACTGGTCAAACACTGGTCAAACGCCATAAGCAAGATCAGAAGAAGAAAACTAACTTCCTCCCGCAGGAGACAAGAAAGATGGTTGCAGCCACCATGGTGGAATGGAGAGGTCGTGAAGGCATGGCTGGGAAAGAGGCAGGCTATCAAAGACTGGTAAAAAGCCAGAAAGGCTAACATGCCACAGGTTGAGTTGGCAAACCTGAAGACTGAGGTCCATAGGACGATGACTTTATTCAAATCCTGCGCCAAACAGGCCAAGGCCGAGAAATGGGACGAGTTCTGCAGGAAGGTGTGCTCCGAGCGATCTCTTACGACATTCTGGCGCCTCCATAAGAGCATGAACGGTGCTGCACAACGTAGGGGTATTCCAGACTTTCAAGGCACAGACCTCACATGGAAAAAGTCGGATGCGGATAAAGGTAAGGCCCTTCTTGCACGCTACATAGAGCAGACTGACCAGAAAGACGAGCCCGCCACACAGAGGACCACAACGACACTCTCTCAGTTGTGTGTGTGTGTGGGGGGGGGGGGGGTGTCGAGACAGACGAAGAATGCATAATCACAGCTGAGACAATACATGCGATGCTCAAGAAATCACCTAACACCGCCCCAGGCCCAGACGGCATCCGATATGGTGACCTACTGGTGATGTCAGATGGTGACATGGAAGAACTGGCCAGAGAATTCAACACCAGTATCCAGATGGGTATCGAGAAGTTTTCCGGAAGATTGTTATGGCAGCGAGGTTCTGCAAAGGACATGCTACTGAATGAATGAATGAATCCAGATGGGTCAGATCAAGAGGAATGGCTACACAGCTACTTGCTGCCGCTGCCAAAATCGAACAAAGACCATTCCAAGATAAGCGGCTACAGAATCATTACGATGCAGAACACTGCTGGCAAGCTACTGGAGAAAATTGTAGCACACAGACTTGCTTGGGACTTGGAACAGCTCCGCTGCTTCCCGCCCACACTTGGAGGATACAGACGTAACAAAGAGTCATGGCTGAATGCGGCGGTCTTTGCTCAAGATGTTTACGAAGGATTTCAAGTCAGAGAAGAGACTTGTGCGGCCGCCATAGACTTAGAGGACGCATATAACAGAGTATCTTTCGAGCACTTGATGCAAACCCTCCTCAGACTGAAAGTGCACCCTCACCTTGTACGGTGGATAGCTGCAGTTCTGCTCCAAAGGAAGGTGGTGCTAAGATGCGGGAGGTGAGCCGATAACGATAAGTCCAGGATTGCCGCAGGGTTCACCACTGTCACCAGTACTATTCAACGCATATACGGTGCCGATCACTAAACAACAGTTGGACGGGAGGGGCAGGACTCTGTCATTTTCTGACGACATTCTCGTGTATCGTCGACAGGGTTGAGATAGACAGGCGGTTGCCAATGATATGCATGGCGAACTAGATCGAACTTCCTCATGATGTGCTGACGCCGGTGCCCTTGTCAACCCTGCAAAGGCATCAGTTACATGGTTCTCTCTTAACAACCATATTGTGGTCACAGACCTGGCGGCAGTGAGAATGGAAGGGAGCATTTTGAGTAGAACCCAGTCAATGACATTTCTTGGCGTGAGGCTTGATCGTAGCCTGTCTTTCAGAGATCATGTCGATTATGTCATAACGAAAGCTCGAAAAGGTTTGTCAGCAATGAGAGTCATGGCGACTGCCGATATCGAGCAAAGACTGCTAATACTTTTGTTTCAAGGACTGGTGCTTTCATGCATCGAGTATGCCCTGGCCATCCTCACTGTCAGCCCTACACAGATTGGAAGACTTGAAAAAGTACAAAATGAAGCCATGCGCATCATTTTGGGCTGCACGAGAGACACCAGCTGTGTAGCAATGAGATACCTCCTTGACTTCCCGACAATGGAACAGAGGATGATGATCTAGAGAGCTCGTGCATACTTAAAAATAAGTGCAGATGAGCAGCACCCTCTGCATGACTCTGTATTCAGAGAAAAGGTTGACAGACTAAAGAGGGGCAAATCATGGATGGGTTGGGCGGAAGATGTCGTCAGACAGGTCTGCAGTCTTACCAGTATCAACCCCGGCAAGGAATGGGTGCCGGTGCCTCCAGCTTTTAAGTGCACTTTCTCCTGCATTATCACATTCGACAGACAGTGCTGAGAGCAGAACCCTGCCGCTGTCGATGCAGAAGTCAACTATGAAGACTCAGATAGACCCGAAGTGCTCATCTATACAAATGGATCTGTTGTAAAGCAGCAGAGAAGTGCGTGGGCATTTACAGCCCGTTCAGCGGGCAAAACCGTTCAAGAATCCATTGGTGCCCACTCTATGACCACGAGCAGCATGACGATGGAGGTGATGGCAGTTACACAGGCTTTCATATGGCTGGAATCACAGCATTATACCAACGTGTGTGTACTAAGTGATTCAATGAGCATGATTCAGAAGGTCGAAGCTGTATCTGTACGTAGACAGTGGATTGAGTCGCTGCGGAAGTCTGTTGTCCGTAAAGTCACCTTCATCTTCGTCCCGGGACATGCGGGAGTCGAGGGAAATGAACGAGCTGATAAACTGGCTGGCTGGCTCTGCACTCCCTGTAGATGGCCAGCTCATAGATGTTATTAACGTCCTTAAAGACATGGCGAGAACAGAGGACTTTGACGTCAGTGAATCCACATCGCTGTCCAGGATGAAAGACTTGGGAGTAAGAATCAGCATGGCCAGACGCGAGAGGTACATCGGGAAAACAAAGCGCCTCGTCAACCAACACAGAACTGGCACTATTAGCCACCGGACGCTGATGCATATGCTGGGGGGAGGATCTGAGCACCTATGGACCTGTCCGGAGTGCAATAAAGATACCCCAACTGATAACTGATAACTGATAGCCCCCTCGTACAATGATTTAGATAGAGCCAGTTACTTATAGTGCTAAAACCATAAGCGTACATAAGCTGTGAAACAAAACAGCTGGTAATGATATTTTATATTGTCTCAACAACTTGGCGCTTACCTAGAATGTTTGTTTTGAAGACAGTTCATTTAGAACATTCGGTATACACACATAAAATATCTGCACCTCTTGCAACTGCGTTCAGCTAATATTACTATCCTAATGTTACTTTAGATGTCACTATCCAAATATGAATAATATCCTATTGTTACTTTAGATGTTGCTTTTTGTTGCTACTTTAAATGTTGCTTTCCTATTATTACTTTAGATGCCGCTATCCTATTGTAACTTTAGATGTATCTATCCTATTGTTACTTTAGATGTCTCTACCCTTAAGAGAACTCGTCTCCTGCTTGTCTTTGTGCTATTATAGTCCGCTAGATTACAATTTACGCTCTGTGTATAAAATTGTTTGACAAGCCTTTGCATTTCTTGTTCACTGTTTACGTGTAGTAGTTCTTGTCATTTCTATTAAGTTTCTTAGATCCTTTCTTTCTTCATTAAATTGTTGTAAGTAATAGGAGACGGCTTATGTTATTTGACTGATAGTCATTGGGTGCATATTGGTTCTTCTTATTTGAATGCAACATGTCATAGCTTCAGTTTCTATTTTTTTTATTTTATTTTATTTTTGGTTGCAAAATTTTCCGCTTTTTGTGTCTTTCCATTTGGTTTATTTTTTAGTTAAAAAGTAGTTCTGCATTTCTTTATTTTATCCACTTTTGTCTCGATTTCTTCTTGATTTTTTTTAAATTTTATTTATTTATTTATTTATTTATTTATTTATTTATATTTTTTGCTTTCGCTAGCTTTAAACTCAGGCACAGTCCATTCGCGTGCTACTACTTCTAGAGCACTGGACTGATTTGTGTGTGTGGATTAGCTTTCCCTATCACCAGTGTCCCTCGCCATCAGACTATCCCACTCCGACTTCTGACGCAATTGTAATTTATGTCCCAACGTCAAGGACGAGAAGTCAACATTTTAGTGCAACTAACCAGTATAGGGGTTAAACTCGGCTGCCTCGGCATCAGCACACATGAAGTTTAAGAGCAAGTGTTCGTATCCATTTGACCTCATTGTTTGTTTCTTCTTTCATTAGGCATTTCATTTCTGTTTTTCCTAGTAATACTTCTTCTTCTTCTTCTTCAGCTTTCCGAGCCATTGAGGTTCTTTGCTGCAAATACAGTCCGTCTCCATTCGTCTCTCTGGTTGACCTTCTCTTGCCAGTCGTTGATTCCAAGTGCTTGTAGGTCTGTATATATATTATCTCTCCACCGTCTTCTTGGTCTACCTCGGGGTCTACGGTCATTTATTTCCTGAGTGTAAGCGAGTTTTGTTTCCCTATTATCTTCCATTCTTTCTATATGCCCCAGCCATTGTAGTCTATTAGCCTTCATGATACCAGTGATTAGCGGGGACTTAAACAGATCATAAATGTCTTTGTTACTTCTTCTTTTCCACTCTCCACTTTGTGTATCCCTAATGGGTCCAAAGATGCGTCTTAAAATTTTGTTCTCAAAGGTTTGTAACAAGGCTTCGTCTCCTTTCGTTGTACTCCAGGTTTCAGAGCCATTCAGCATAACTGGTCTGATCAGTGTTTTGTATATTGTGATTTTGGTGTTACGAGATAGCGCCTTTGATTTTAGTAGATGTTGTAGTGCATAGTATATCTTATTTCCAGAGTTGATTCTAGTTTGTATTTCTTCCCTTATGATGTTGGAGCAGTTGAAGATTGTACCCAGGTATTTGTATGTTTCCGTTCTTTTAATGGTCATATTATCTATTTGTATGTGGCCAGAGTTTTTAGCCATTCCGTCTCTTGAAATTACCATATATTCTGTCTTATCTTGGTTGATAACCAGCCCCATCTGTTGGGCTTTTTCCTTTAAGTGAGTCAATATTTCCAATGTCTTTTGTTCACTTTGCCCTATAATATCTATATCATCTGCATAACCAAGCAGCTTGGATGTTCCTCCAATATCACATTCCTCCTTTATCTTCCTTACAACTTTCTCTAGAGCCAGATTGAAGAGTAGCGGCGATAGTGCATCACCCTGTTTCAAGCCAGATATTATTTGGAAGGGGTCTGATTTCCTGCCTTTATATGTTACTATATTATAAGTATCTTCCATGCATAGTCTGGTCATGTTGATTAACTTCCTTGGTATTCCAAATTCCTGCATAGCATTCCATAGACTATTCCTATGGACACTATCATAAGCCTTTTTAAAATCCACAATAATGTTATGGAGATCTCTTTTATATTCCCAATGTTTCTCGGCTATTTGTCGTAAGATAAATATCTGATCTATTGTTGATCTGTTTTGTCTAAAACCCGCTTGGTAGTCACCTAATATGTCTTCTGAATATGGTTTTAGTCTATTTAGTAATACTGCGGATAGTATCTTATAGCTTGTGGACAGTAGTGATATTCCTCTATAATTTCCACATTGGAACTTGTCTCCTTTCTTAAAGATAGGTATCAATAATGACTCTTTCCAGTCATGGGGTAATTCTTCTGTCCTCCAGATTTTTATTATTAGTTCGTATAGCTTTAGATGTAATGCATGGCCACCTGCCTTTATAAATTCAGCAGCAATTCCATCAGTCCCAGTTGCCTTATTGTTTTTAAGTCGTGTGATTACATATATGGTCAGATTATGTGAAAAACCTTTATGACGATAACAGAGACGAACAGTATGATGTCCAAAATAATAATGAAGGACCAGCAATTTTAAAGATGGAGGTTCAGAATGCGCTTAACCATATGAAATCTGGCAAGACCCCCGGTTCAGACAGCGTCACAACAGAAATGATTAATGCTTTAGAAGAATATGGAATAGATAAAGTTACCAGTCTGCTTAATACAATATATGATACTGGAAATATACCTCAGGAGTTATGTAATTCTGTATTTATTGCAATCCCAAAGAAATCAGGAGCCTTGGAATGTGATCAACATCGAACAATTAGTATAATGAGTCACATCACGAAGATTTTGCTAAGAATTATCATGCAAAGAGTTAGGAGGAAAATACAACCTGAAATAGGAGAAGAACAATGTGGGTTTGTGGAAGGCAAGGGTACAGTAAATGCTGTGTATATACTGAGAAACATAATCGAACGTTCTATAGAAGTAAACAAATATCTACACCTTTGCTTTATTGACTACACAAAGGCTTTTGATAAAGTGAGACATGTCAACATGATAAGGATGCTTGAAGATCTACAAATTGATGGAAAAGATCTTAGACTTGTAAAAAACATATATTGGAAACAACAAGCTGCCATAAGAGTTGATAATGAAGTAAGCCAATATCAGCCTATTAAAAGGGGTGTGAGACAGGGATGTGTAATGTCTCCAGATCTGTTTTCCCTGTACAGTGAAAGTATTTTCAAAAATATTGAAGATATGGAAGGAATCAACATTGGGGGACGATGCATCAATAACATTAGATATGCAGATGATACAGTCTTGATTGCAGACAATGAACAGGACCTGCAAAATTTAGTAGATGCGATTGTTACACACAGTGAACAACTAGGGTTAGAATTAAATTGTAAAAAGACACAGATTATGGTCGTCACTAGGAAGGACGAAATACCACAATGTAATATACAAGTAAATGGGAATATTCTTCAACAAGTGAGCAGGTACAATTATCTCGGAACAGTAATAACATCTGATGGGAGATGCCTTGAAGAGATTAGAACAAGAATCGCCATGGCAAAAGTAGCCTTTAGCAAGATGAAAAACATATTGACCAATAAAAAGATGTCAATTGAAACGAGAAAAAGAGTGTTGAGATGCTACATTGAACCTGTACTTTTATATGGATGTGAAGCGTGGACAATGAGCAGTCAGGCTGAAAAACATCTGATGGCTGTAGAGATGTGGTTTCTGAGGAAAATGCAAAGAATACCATGGACAGCCAGAAAGACCAATGAACAAGTCCTTCAAGAAACAAATGAAGATCGTAAATTGATTAGAGAAATTAGACGTAGACAGTCAAAATTTTTGGGCATGTTATGAGAAGAAATGGATTGGAGAACTTGGTGACAACTGGTAAGATCGAGGGGAACAGACCAAAGGGAAGACCTAGAAGCAAGTACCTGGATGGCTTGGCCTTGTGGCATGGTCGAGACAGAAACACAGAACTGATCCACGACTCTGGTGATCGAGTGAGATGGCAGAACATGACCGCCCACGCTTACCGGCATGGCACATGATGGATGGATGGATTACATATAGGATTTCTTCAAATGTAGGTTCTTCAATTTGTGGTTCGCATGTTAGAACCTCTTCCTGTGGGAAAATGTTACTTGGAGCTTCACAATTTAGTAATTCAATAAAATATTCTTTCCATGTGTTGGACATTTCCTCATTGGTATTTATCATATTCCCATTTTTGTCTTTTAAACCATATGTGTTTTGTTGGTGCCCTCGTTTCATTGACTTCAGTTCTTCAAACAATTTTCTGGATTCATTTTTCTGGTGATTAGTTTCCATATCTTTGATTATATTACTCATATATTCTCGCTTCTGCTGTCGGACTATTTTTGTAGCCTCTTTACTTTCATTTCTATAATGCTCTTCCTTTTGGATGTTATTGATGTCATTTAACCATACATGTCTGGCATTCTTCTTCCTAATGACTGCTTCTTCACATTTTGATTGAACCATCTGTTCTTTCTATGCGTGGTTAACACACCGAGACATTCTTCTGCGGTAGATTGAATTGTATTCTTGATGTTCAACCAAGTTTGGTCAACGCTTTCCTCCGAAGGGTTTTGCAGAGTTTCAAGTTTACATTTTATTTCATCTGTAAATTTCTCTTTGACTGTAATGTCTTGTAGTTTTTCTCTGTTATATGTTGGGTGTAATCTTTGTAATTTAGTATAGAAAGCTCTCTTAAGTTTTATTTTAAATTTTGCTCCAACGAGGAAGTGGTCACTGTGGCACTCAGCTCCTCTATAACTTCTGACTTGCTGTATGTTTGATGCATTTCTGTTGTTAATTAAAATGTGATCTATCTGATTATAGGTTCTCTTGTCACATGATTTCCAAGTTTGTTTGTGTATATCCTTTCTTTGTAGTCTGGTACTGCTAATCTGCAGTCCTTTGGCTTCTGCCAGGTTGATGACTCTCCATCCATTATCATTTGAAGTTGTATGTAGGCTTTCCATACCGGCCACTTTTTTATTAGTTTGCTCTCTACCTATTTTTGCATTGAAGTCTCCCAGCACAATCAGGATGTCCTGTTTGGGGGTTTCTTCTATGACATCTTCCAGATCATTATAAAAGTCTTCTTTAATATCATCTTCTTTCTCTTCAGTAGGTGCATGTACATTAATCATCGTTATATTTTTCCATTTACCTTTTATTCGTAATTTACTAATCCTGTCATTAAAAGCTTTAAAGTTTAAAACGTTCCCCCATAACTCTTTTTTGATGACAAATCCTGCTCCTAATTCATGTTTATTTTGGGTGTTTCCTCCATATATTATAATCATTCCATTTTGCTCTAAAGTACCCTCTCCTGGCCACCTTATTTCTTGAATTGCTGTTATATCCATTTGATATTCAACCAGCTCCCGGGTTAGTTCTTCGGCCGCTCCAGCTCGATATAGTGTCCGTACATTCCATGTTCCAAATCTCAAAAGTCCTTTAACGTTCCAAGGTCGTTGTCCAGATAAGTCAGTCCGATATCGAGGCTCATGTATTTGTTTCGTAACAAAGAAAGGTTTTTTTTTACAAAGGTGGGGATGTTAACCCCACGCTTCAACCCCCAACCTGGAGGACCAGGGTGTTTCTCTTTGTCTTTTCTCTACCTTTTGACCTGTCCGGCTTGGGAGGCCCTGCTGGTAGCTACGCTACCGCCGGCATAGCTCTCAGGGTCATTGAGAAACTCAAGCTCCCCCACCATGACAAGGTGGAAACACCATCGGGGGAGCTAGTAATACTTCTATTTATTTTTATTTTCTTTTATTTTGCTGGTTCCTATTTTATAAATTTCTTTAAAACTCTTGCTATTCCTATATTCATGCTTTGTTTACAATTCAGTCTTCTTCTTTTAGCTATGTGAGATTAGGTCTAATGTTTTTTCCTTTATGTCTGGTCTACTACATTTCCAGTAGACTTCGTGTGACTGCTCCAACGCCAGAGTCACATAGGATTGCCATTGTGTGGGCGGCACGCTGTAGACATCTCTAGTGCTTTCAACATCGCTGTCATTTCTTATATGTAAACTAAAGCTTTGGTTGTTATATTTTAGTTGTAGCTGATTCCCAACTCCTAGATTACTATCCAGTTTCTATTTTGTTATTTTTCGATCCATCTGCTGTAGGTATGGATAGGTTGTCCTTGGTTATTAAATTTATATTTTTTGCGGCTAGTCTGTTTACAAATCTGTCTTTGTTATCTACGCTCAGTTCTTCACTTAAGCTATAAAGCTATAATCTATTTTTGGCGGATGTTACCAGTATGATATTTTTTGGTTTATGAAGCTTTCTGGCCTTAATCACTTTTTCTAGGTTCATTAGTTGAGATATTTCTTTTGCTATCCCCCATACTATTGGGTATCCCTTTATCGGGGTGCTCCATTCTTCGTCTCATTTAATTTTTAATTCATTAAATAATGAGTGTGCTGTTCCAGTGCCACTTTCACCCAATAGTTTATACTTACCTCTTTCCTTGTTAGGCTGAAGAGCTGTATTCTCAGGCTGACTTCCAGTGCTCCTCCAGGTGTTCTGGTTCCTGTCGTTGCTTATACATTGCCTACCTTTTTTCGGCTGAATCGTTTACTGCACTCACATACTCAATTTTTCCTCTAATAAATAACTTACAGAAATTACACATATTTCCCATCCGTTTCCTTTTAATAAATTCCTCATATCAGCTAGACCTGTGCTGGTCTCAGCTAGGTTCTCTGTATGTTTTTTTTTTTTTCAATTTAGTTTCGTGAAGGGGCATTCATATAATTCTTGTCATCTTTCTTTTCTGGGCTTTTTCACCACTGATTGTAATAATTAATTGATTACTGTTCATACTTTCTCTACTGAATGTTATATCTACAACTGTGTGTGCATGTGTGTAGGTACAATCGGTTCAGCCAGATATAAACTTTGTTTACTTATTCTTGTATACTAGGTCCAGGCCTCTTCCCCTCCCCCATATGGCGCAGTCATCTGCATACTGTGACAGGGTGGCTTTCAACATCTGTGAACTCTTCGATCAGGCTGTTCACTAATGTGTTGAAGACATGTTGTCGACATTACCGAACCTTCCGGGACTCCATTTGTGTTTTTGTACGCAGGGGCGTCACTACGGGGGTGCGGGGGGTGCGGGCCGCACCGGGTGACACCATCAAGGGGTGACACCAAAATAAAAAAATTGCAAATTTGACAAAGCAGACATAGCAAAATAACAAAAATTTAACTTTGTCCGAGTTTGTCGAAGTTCTTTATTTATGTTTTACCTGAAGTATTGAAGTTATATTGTTCAATTTGTTTTCTTTCTTATGTCCTTATTAACTTTTTGACTTATTTTACAAACATTACTATATGCGATTATATATGGTACAGGAACACTCGGAAGAAGACCATGGTGAAAGTCTAGAGGGGTGACACCAAGAGTTTACCGCACTGGGTGACACCAACCCGAGTGACGCCACTGTTTGTACGCACGTTACTGACACTGCGTCATGCACTCTCACCGAAAATTATCTTTCTGATATAAAGCCTTTTATGAATGTTTACTTTTTTCTCTAATGTCCGTTTACTGGGTTTTGTTAGGTGTACCCTCTCTTCAGCATAGATCATACGCCATTATGAAAATCCACATAGACTGCTACTGTTTTCTTTCTGTGTAAATCCTCTTTCTACATCGTATTCTAGTACAGGTATTAATACTCATTGATAGAAGTAAATAAAGGAAGCAGAAGTTACAGAACACTCTAGAAATATAAAAAATGAAATCCGAAGGCGTACCAGGATTCTAACCGTACTCTCCAAATGAATACAGATTTCTAAATTTGCAGTATTGTATTATAAATTTAAAATTGGCATCTTCATTTTAGATTGCTTTTGCTTGAAATCAAAAACCAAAAATGAATGTTGTTCAAGACAATGTTTGGTGTCGGCCTAAGCTTAACAAACTGTATCTACAGTTGACACCTGCGGACAAAACACTTTATTAAAAATCTGGTTCAATATTTCAGTGCCCCAAAAACAGCAATATGGAATGTTCTCATGAGCAGATGTTGCAAGATAAAATCATTCGCATTAATGTAAGCGCATATGGATAATATAATTTTCTTATTCAGACAGCGAACAAAGAAAGTTTTTTAATAATCAGAATGCAGCCATTTACTTATATTTTTCAACAGATGTAAGAAATATGTGTTAACTGTTGTCTATCAGTTACTTTTGTTTCTTTTCCCCATTTTACACTCGCTTCTTCTTCTTCTTCTTCTTCTTCTTCTTCTTCTTCTTCTTCTGCTTCTTCTTCTTCTTCTTCTTCTTCTTCTTCTTCTTCTTCTTCTTCTTCTTCTTCTTCTTTTTCTTCTTCCTCTTCTTCTTCTCCTCCTCCTCCTTCTTCTTCTCCTCCTCCTCCTCCCCTTCCCCCTCCTCCTCCTGCTGCTGCTGCTTCTGCTTCTGCTGTTGCTGCTGCTGCTTCTGCTGCTGCTTCTTCTTCTTCTTCTTCTTCTTCTTCTTCTTCTTCTTCTTCTTCTTCTTCTTCTTCTTCCTCTTCTTCTTCTTCATCTTCTTCTTCTTCCTCTTCTTCTCCCGCTTCCTCTTCTTCTCCAGCTTTCTCTTCTTTGCCTCCTCCACCTTCTTCTTCTTTTTGAGTACCTTGTGTGAAACAGACATCGGCGATCATGACTCTCTAATCCTCTCTTATATCTGTTAGTGAAGATGGTATTGTTTATATTACGAAGGGGCTTTATGTGAAAACCTTAAAAGTGTGATAGAAATTGCAATAACCTGCCACAGACTTGTAACCGGTCAGTATTGTTGTTAATAATGTCAAGAATGTTAAGCACGTGACATCACGTACAGATGAACACGCTGATGTCATAAGGACAGCTTAAAGATAGCCGCCCCATTTTTGACATGCACCCAAGAAGGCGCAGCGTTTTGTTATCCGTTTTTTTTTTTAACAACCAGTGAAAGGGTAATACCTATACACATTCATTGGCTAATTGTGCATGAGTGGAATAGGAAGTTTCAAAATGGCGTGACTTCTGTGACAGACTATTCACGACTGGGTCAAGCACGCCGAGTGGCGACCAAGATACTTTTTTTCTACAGGAATCCAAGCACTTGATCGGCGCTGGAGGACTTGCATTGAACGTAGCGGTGACAACATCGAAAAATGATACATTTGTTCTTTACTTTTTCAGAATATATTTCCCAATAAACAAACACAAAAACATATTCCAGGTTGTCACTTGTAGCACGTCGTATTGTTTGTTGCCTAGCTGTTTACGCTTTCCACATTAAAGCTGTATTAGAAGAACAATAACTTGCGTTTAATGTTACATATCATTGTGAGAAATATTACATCCTCACTACTGAGGAGATATTACATCTTCACTACTGAGAAGACATTATATCCTCCCTACTGGGGAGATATTACATCCTTACTACTGAGAAGACATTACATCCTTATTTTTTTTATTTTTTTGCATATCATTTACAGGACATAGCTGTCAACACCAGCATTTTACTGCTGTTGTGATCTCTTGGCAATTTTTTACTTCAGTAGTTTGCCATTGCTTTCTGAACGACCGGCTGCCATACCAATTCGTTAAAACCCAGCGTAACGCAGTCCGCTGCCAAATCGAGCGCAGCTATGTTTTGAACCCGGGTAAGCAGGATTACGAACTGCGTCCGTAACACCTTCGCCATGGAGACCTGCTTATCCTCTCTACTGGGGAGATATTACATCCTCACTACTGAAAAGATATAACATCCCCACTATTAGGGAGACATTACATCCTCACTACTGGGGAGATATTACATCATCACTACTGAGAAGATGAATCTGCAAGTATAGCAGACACGCAATGGATGAGACATTTACTTTGCAATGCCATAAATTGAACTAATTTCTTTCAGGATATTAGAAACAGCAAGAATCCTTTTTACATCGAAAGTCCGTTCTGCTCAGATGCCATGTGGTCTTGCCTGAAGAACATACAGGACATACGAATCAACTGTAGTGACAAGGTAGGTGGCAGAAGTTCCTCACGGGACAGTAGACTATCTAGTTCTAGTAGATAATAGAAGATGCTATGCAGGACATACGAATCAACTGTAGCGGTAACCTAGGTAGCCAGGTGTTTCCCACAAAACAAATAAATTGTAGCAATTGCGCAGACAGCATATGTATACAGGAAAACGAATCACCAGTAGCTATACGTTAAAGTTAGTTGCATATCTTTTACAGGACGTCGCAGTCAACAGCAGCATCTTTTGGTGTTGTAATAGCTTGGCAAGTTTACGTTCAGTAGTTTTCCATTGTTTTCAGAACGACCGTCACTCATACCATTTCGTATTTTAAAAAAACTCAAAAATCTCCCGCAGCTGTGTTCGAACGCGGGTATGCGGGATTACGAACTGCGTCCGTAAACCTTCGCCACGACGCCGGCAATTGCTATACGTAAGCATGGTGTATTTTTAATGACTGTGTAGTGTTTGAAAATATTGCAGGTCCAAGTTTTACATTTACCTATTATGTTGCATGAACTTTACAGAGGGTAAATACAAAACTTGGACTGGCAATATTTTCAAATATTTGGGGCGGGGAAAGGGACTGGGATTGGGACGGGGATTGGGATTGAGATTGAGATTTACATTTAGATTTACGCTTAGATTTACATTTACATTTACATTGGGATTTAGATTTAGATTTAGATTTAGATTGGGATTTAGACTGAGATTGAGATTTGGATTTAGATTGGGATTCGGATTTAGATTGAGATTGGGATTGGGATTTAGATTGAGATTGGGATTTAGATGTAGATTGAGATTAGATTTAGATTTACATTTACATTTACATTTACATTTAGATTAGATAGATAGATAACATAGATAAATAACATACAGGACAAACTTATCAACTGTAGCAACAAGATATGTATTAGGAGATAACATACAGGACAAATTAATCAACTGTAGCAACAAGATATGTATTAGGAGATAACATACAGGACAAATTTATCAACTGTAGCAACAAGATAAGTATTAGAAGATAACATACAGGACAAATTTATCAACTGTAGCAACAAGATAGGTAGTAGGAGATAACATACAGGACAAATTAATCAACTGTAGCAACAAGATATGTATTAGGAGATAACATACAGGACACATTTATCAACTGTAGCAACAATATAGATAGTAGGAGATAACATACAGGACAAATTTATCAACTGTAGCAACAAGATAAGTATTAGGAGATAACATACAGGACAAATTAATCAACTGTAGCAACAAGATAGGTAGTAGGAGATAACACACAGGACAAATGTATCAACTGTAGCAACAAGATATGTGTTAGGAGATAACATACAGGACAAATGAATCAACTGTAGCAATAAGATATGTAGTAGGAGATAACATACAGGACAAATTAATCAACTGTAGCAACAAGATAGGTAGTAGGAGATAACACACAGGACAAATTTATCAACTGTAGCAACAAGATATGTATTAGGAGATAACATACAGGACAAATTAATCAACTGTAGCAACAAGATATGTTGTAGGAGATAACATACAGGACAAATTAATCAACTGTAGCAATAAGATAGGTAGTAGGAGATAACATACAGGACAAATTAATCAACTGTAGCAATAAGATAGGTAGTAGGAGATAACATACAGGACAAATTAATCAACTGTAGCAATAAGATAGGTAGTAGGAGATAACATACAGGACAAATTAATCAACTGTAGCAATAAGATATGTAGTAGGAGATAACATACAGGACAAATGAATCAACTGTAGCAACAAGATAGATAGTAGGAGATAACATACAGGACAAATTTATTAACTGTAGCAGCAAGATATGTATTAGGAGATAACATACAGGACAAATGAATCAACTGTAGCAACAAGATATGTTGTAGGAGATAACATACATGACAAATTAATCAACTGTAGCAATAAGATAGGTAGTAGGAGATAACATACAGGACAAATTAATCAACTGTAGCAATAAGATAGGTAGTAGGAGATAACATACAGGACAAATTAATCAACTGTAGCAATAAGATAGGTAGTAGGACAGTGGTTCTCAACCTTTTTTGGCCCGTGCCCCCCTTCACCATATTTTCAGAACATCATTCTCCCCCCCCCCCCCCTTTTCATATTTCCTACCTAAAAATTTGGCCCGTGCCCCCCTTCACCATATTTTCAGAACGTCATTCCCCCCTTTCGTATTTCCTACCTAAAAATCCCACTCCCGCCCCTACAGAGTATACGTAATAATGGAAGCTAAATTTAATAGCACATACTAAAACAAGTCTAGATGTCCACATAAAACATGATTTGTGGGTCTGCTTACTTTATAAATTGAATTTTAGAAGGGTGAAACATACAGAACAGTACAGTATGAAGGGAAAAACAATATCAAGTAATCGGTTCTTGTATTAACGCGATCTTGAAATAATCTTAATCCCCCCCCCCCCCTTGGAATTCCTAAAATTCCCCCCTGGGGTGGGGGGGGGGGATTCCCCACCGGTTGAGAACCACTGTAGTAGGAGATAACATACTGTTTAAAAAAGTTAGTTGCGTATCCTGCACAGGACGTCGCAGTCAACACCAGCATATATTGCTGTTGTGGTCTCTTGGCAAGTCTACGTTCAGTAGTTTGGATAACATACAGTATAAATTAGTTTAGTTTAGTTTACTCGACGGATCAACATTACGGCACACGGGTGTAACCCATAAGTGCTCCGTTATACTCCTAACTCAAGCCTGAGTCCGGAAAACCACAGCTCAGTGCACGAACTCTGTAGCACCGACGAGGATCATGAAATACTTTGGGTAGATTTTTAACTCGAAATTTTGCCCGGACAGCACCGTTAGGCTACTTTTTCGATTTCCAACTGACAAGGGATTTTTTGCGTGCGCAACAATACACACGGGCGTTCGATCTCACTACCCAGAGACCAGGGGAAATTTTATTACTAGAGATCCAGGCACGTGAAAAAATCCCGGCCCTAATCGGGGCTTGAACCCGGGACCTCCAGTACTCGATGCGGACACCATACCTCGAGACCACGAGCACCCCCCCCCCCCCAGTATAAATTAATCAAACGTATAGATAGTAAGAGATAACATACAGGACAAATGTATCAACTGTAGCAATAAGATATGTAGTAGGAGATAACATACAGGATAAATTAATAAACTGTAGCGATGGGATAGGAAGTGTGAGATAACGTACAGGATAAATTAATAAACTGTAGCTATAAGATGGGTAGTATCAAAGAACATTTCGTGCCAAAATAGGTCTTACCCGCCATTTTAGAACTCACAGCTACAAACTTTAAACCCAAATGGATGAATTGAATGGTCATTATCATCCTTGATGGACAAACACCACCAGTAGGAGATTCTTCTTCTTTCGTTCGCTTTGAGTGATTGCGTGGCATCCTGATTTCTGTGGTGCGCCTCCTGGCTGGTTGCCTCCGTCTTCAGCGCCTTTCTTTGCTAGAGCAGACTGTGGTCTCACTCGAGTGTAGATGTGTACGCGCGCACACACGTGTCTGTGCATGCATGTACGTGCATACACATCTATAGTATGTCCACATTTGTTTGCCTTCATTCACGATCAATTATTTTGAAAACTGTCTGTTGCATTGTTATGAAATTTTTCCAGCCGTCTTATATTTACCCCCACCCAAGGAATATGTCTTTGATAGGTCCAAAAACAACTTAAATCATTGAAAGCGGCGACATTCCTTTGATGTTTTACTCAACAACTAGTGATTTCTCGCTAAAAAAAGTTATGTTTACGGTAATGTGGACCTGCAAATCCAGATGACACACAAAGGCGTATCCGGATTCGTATGGGAGTGGGTGCAATGAAAGAATCCATCCTTTCTCCATAGTCCTCTTCCTCTTTCAACACATGGTCCTGACGTTTTTTCCAGTAACTTTTATCAATATTTAATAGCGCGGACAGACAGACAGACAGACAGACAGAAAGGTAGGTAGGTAGGTAGGCAGGCAGGCAGGCAGGCAGAAAGGTAGGTGGGTGGGTGGCTGGCTGGCTGGCTGACTGGGTCGGTCGGTCGGTCGGGCGGTCGGTGGGTGGGTGGGTGGGCCGGCCGGCAGGCAGGCTGACAGACAGGCAGACAGATAGATTAGATAGATAGATAGATAGATAGATAGATAGATAGATAGATAGATAGATAGATAGATAGATAGATAGATAGATAGATAGATAGATAGATAGATAGATAGATAGATAGATAGATAGATAGATAGATAGATAGATAGATAGATATCGTTCGGTCGATCGGTCGGTCGGTCGGTGGGTCTGTCGGTCGGTGGGTCGGTCGGTCGGTCGGTCGCTGGGTCGGTGGGTCGGTCGGTCGGTAGGTCGGTCGGTCGGTAGGTCGGTGGGTCGGTGGGTGGGTGGGTGGGTCGGTCGGTCGGTCGGTCGGTCAGTGGGTTGGTGGGTGGGTGGGCCGGCCGGCCGGCCGGCAGGCAGGCAGACAAACAGACAGACAGATAGATAGATAGATAGATAGATAGATAGATAGATAGATAGATAGATAGATAGATAGATAGATAGATAGATAGATAGATAGATAGATAGATAGATAGATAGATAGATAGATAGATAGATAGATCGCTAGATCGATAGATAGATCGCTAGATCGATAGATAGATCGCTAGATCGATAGATAGATCGCTAGATAGATAGATAGATAGATAGATAGATAGATAGATAGATAGATAGATAGATAGATAGATAGATAGATAGATAGATAGATAGATAGATAGATAGATAGATAGATAGATAGATAGATAGATAGATAGATAGATAGATAGATAGATAGATAGATAGATAGATAGATAGATAGATAGATAGATAGATAGATAGATAGATAGATAGATAGATAGATAGATAGATAGATAGATAGATAGATAGATAGATAGATAGATAGATAGATAGATAGATAGATAGATAGATAGATAGATAGATAGATAGATAGATAGATAGATAGATAGATAGATAGATAGATAGATAGATAGATAGATAGATAGATAGATAGATAGATAGATAGATAGATAGATAGATAGATAGATAGATAGATAGATAGATAGATAGATAGATAGATAGATAGATAGATAGATAGATAGATAGATAGATAGATAGATAGATAGATAGATAGATAGATAGATAGATAGATAGATAGATAGATAGATAGATAGATAGATAGATCCCAGCCAGGAGCCGAGTCAGCTAGTTTATTTATATAATCACGTTTCACGAAAGAACCCCCATTTGAGACACCTCTGAACAAACCAATTTAACTTCGCGCTGTTTGTGCCAAAACGAAACCCGCCAAATAATTTCGAAAAGAACGGGGGTGTGTCTTGCTTAAGCTGTAATACTCTTACAATGATGGCATGAATGCGGGAGCGGTAGATTATATACGGCATATAAACTAAAATTGAAATTTGCTGTACAATCACCAGAACAAAAAAATTTTTGTTGGGTGGACATAATGATAAGGTTATATGCTAAATCTCATCATTTCCCCTCAGTTGGTTACTGAGATATTGAATTTTATATTGAGGCAACAACAACAAAAACACACTATAGAGCATACTGGTTATTTTTCGGCGCCAGAAACTCGCCGTCGCCCCTTCTCCTGTTAGTTAAAACAGTTCCGCCACGTGAAGGCCAGGAGTTGGACTTTTGCTGCAGAGGTTATGTATTCACGAGCCATTGTGGTATTTAAGCAATGTTGGGCGCTCACCCCAACACTGCGCCCCGGCTACATACAGCAACATTTGGAACCACCAGTAAGAGATAACATGCAGGACAAATTAATCAACTGTAGCAATAAGACAGATAGTAGGAAGACAGGACATATAATTAATTATAGGGATAAAGGAATTATTAGATTGCGATCGACATTTCCTTTCCACGGTTTATCTGTCTTAGTCAGATATGACTGAGCTTCCGTATGAAAGTAGACGGTACTACCTGCTTTCTGTTAGCGCAAAATGTTGGGCGGCGCTCACCAACTCCGAAACGCCACATTGAACCAAAGGCTTCATGCGGAGGAATGCAACTGGGAGGGTACAAGCCTTACCTTAGTTCGAGGAAATGCAATCTAAAGATCTTAAGCCTTGTCGGCAACTGGTCTGACAGGCGGACAGTAAGCGTACTATTTTGTTGATCCGGCAGCTTCAGCAGCTTGTTTTGTTCCAGACTTATTGGTATTACCTTTTCTTTGCAGTAAACTAGGCAGGCCGAGAGAGGGATCATGCTGCAATGGCAACACATAGTTTCTAAACTGAGCCCGGGCTTTGTTTTATGGAGAGGTATAACTCCATTTTACAAACTATTGTCTGTCAAGACTGCAAGATGCCAGTCAGTTAGAAAAGAAATGTTGGCTTCACTTTAATGACATAAAGGCTTGTACTAAACTGACCTATTGCGGTCAATTGGATCTCCAGTTTCTGAACCGGACCTGGTTGTATACGATGGTAGCCGGCGTAATTATTTTATTGTATACATGTTGACAAGGAAAATAGCGTGTATTTATGAATGTTTTGGCTCTTGCAAAAACATGCAAGCTAGAAGATGAAGATTGTATTTGTAAACAAGTTAGTAAACAGCTCTTGTAACGATTTACATATAAGCATATAATAGACCGACCTAACCTATAATGGACACCATGAAATGTGATGGGAGATAAAGGTGGCCGGTTTGATCTTGACCACTTCACCCACGGTGGACCCTAATTGATCTGAAACAATATGAGGCCAGCAGTACATTCCCAATCGGCCTGAAGATGTGTAAAAGGATGCTTTACAATTGACTATTATATATTAGATATACTATAGTTCAGTGTTTCCCAACCTTTTTTGTGCCATGCCCCACTTAAGCCTTTCCAAAATTCATATTGCCCCCCTCCCCCGCCCCACGCCCCCCCCCCCCTCCTCAACATATACATTATTTTTAATATTCAAAAATTGAAATGTTCACTAAAGAAACTTGAATGATAGGTTTTAGGAAGAAATCACTAGGTAATTATTGAGCAAACACAGTAAGTAAATTTTCAAAACATATAATGGAGAACTGAAATTCAAGTACAAAATAATTTTAATGAAAGATTTTTCTATATTATTTTAATTATTAGTAATTATTTATTATTTAAATTTAGTGAGATCCTTGCGCTTGATGCTTGCTGCAAAGAGATCTTATGTCAGGTTCCAATTTAGTTAACTTCAGTCTCAAGTCTCCCCGTTTTGTTATATTCAGCCGATTTCTTCCATTTTCGAATTGCCCCCCTTAACAATCGAATTGCCCCCCTGTGGGGCGTGGACCCCACTTTGGGAAACACTGCTATAGTTGGTCAAACCACTTTAAGCACATAACACATCCTAAGTTAGAGAATACAGTTGCTGAAACAGTTTGCATATTAGCACCATAAATGTTTTGCTAGATTAAAGGTCTACAAAACATACGTTTTGTAGACCTTTAAACTTTATATGGAAATAGCTGTGTTCCACCTGAGTAATTATAATGATTGTATGGAAAACTGAGCTGGCGTGTTCGCGTAGTTAATGGAAAGCCACGCTGATAACGTCAAGGTCATGAGCACATTCGGAGGAGCGTTCCTCTCCAAGGTGAAGGTTGGCTGCAATGGATCTCCAACACTGTCTGTCGCTCACCCTGACTGTACATTCTGTCAGATTGCTGTTCGTCCATCTCTTGATGTTATCTTCCCACTTGTATCCTTGTCTACCCCTTGCTCGATTGCCTTCAACTTTACCCTCCAGGATGGTTTTTATAATACTGTTATGTCTTTTAACGTGACCGAAATATTTAACTTGCCTCTTTTTTTATTTCTTTCCTCAACTCTTTTGTCATCCCCAGTTTTTTCTAGAACCTCTGTATTTGATTGATTTTGTTTCCATGACATACGACATATTCTTCTGTATATCCATATCTCCAGGGTCTCGTTTCAACTTTCTAAATGCTTATTCATTGTCCTAAGGCATATGTAATCAAGAGTCTCTGACAGGCAAGTGAAACGCTTGGCTTTCACGTATGGTTCTTTTTGATTCCGGCGAAATCATGTCTACTAACATGAGAAGGGATGAAAGCCGAGTCACTGGTGCCTTCGAATATCCAATTGGTAAGCAACCTTAGAGAAGGTCAGCTTCGATTCCAAACCTTGCTGCCTTGCGGGTTACCTGTACATGGGAAAGACTTCGGGTGTAAACTCTGATGGAGAATCTGGAGACGGAGTTCCAAAGGCAGTCTGGTGTTAATCTCAACACTATTCTAGCAACACCTGGCGTGTCGTTGATACCTTAACTATATTGACTAATATCATTCATTTGGATCTCTCAGTGATGTTGAGGAGGAAAGAATACTGCAAGGGCAACAGCTTTTTCTGCAAACAGACTGTGTCATGGAGAGGACATTTCGGCTTAACAATTGGTGTCAACACAACACTGACTGATGGCGACTATTACATTAGTATCTCGGAACACTTCCCAAGGTGTGGCAACTATTTCTTATTTGTGTACCTTCTGCAGCTGTTGCAATACTTGGTGAACACGGTGATACTTCTCTGCGACCTCGAGGGTTTGGGTGACTTGAGCCAGGAATGCTACGCCCGCACAGTGGAAGGACTGTATGTCACTTATGCTGATTTGACCCATCCAGCTGGGTCGGTGAGTATGTCACTCTATATGTGTGTCTCTATGTCTGCATGGCTAATTGTCTGTTTACCGACCCACATATCCAGCCAGATACCCTCCCACGTATCTACAACCCATCTGTCTGTCTGTCTGTCTGTCTGTCTGTCTGTCTGTCTGTCTGTCTGTCTGTCTGTCTGTCTGTCTGTCTACCCGCCTACCTGTCTGTCTGTCTGTCTGTCTGCCTGCCTGCCTGTCTGTCTGTCTGTCTGTCTACATGTCTGTCTTTCTGTCTGTTTGTCTGTCTGTCTGTCTGTCAATGTATCTATCTATCTCTTTATGCCTGTCCCTCTGATTTTCTATCTATCCATCTGCCTGTTTGCCTGCCTGCCTGCCTGCTTGTCTGTCTGTCTATTGAGCTATCTATCAATCTATCCATCCATCCATCACTGTCTGTTCGTTTGTCTTCCTGCCAGCCTGTTTGTTTGTCTGTATGGCTATTTGTCTATCTATCCACTTTAATTTATTACTCGCTGACAATTAGCGTTGTCCTAATTTTTTTCTGTATGCAAAGCAAACAATTAATGTTTATGTGCAGCTGCTAGAGACACTGTGTATTGTGAAAGTTATCTCCCAAGGCGGCCAGAGGAAACGCTTTAAAGACAGTATGAAAATCTCACTGAAAGCTTTTGAAGTTCATCTTGACACCTGGGAGACTGCTGCCAAAGACCGAACTTCGTGGCGTACATCATTACGCAAGGGCGCAGTCACTTGTGAAGCAATCAGGACTGCAAGAGGTAAAGAAAATGCTGGACAGAAAAACCACTGCAGAAGATCCTCCTGTGACGTCAAGCATTCTTTGCCCACATTGTCAAAGAACATTTCGAGCCAAAATAGGCCTTATCAACTATCTTAGAATTCATGGCACCATACTTTCAACCCCACTGGATGAAATGAATGGTCATCATCATTCATGATGGACAAATAACAACAGATCCCCCTATATTTCCTAACCCCTGCTGGTTCCAGATTTCCGTCTCAGATCATGACCAAATGTATTTAAGTCACTCATTAACATTTAGAAAATATCTTTGTCTCTTTTTTCAGCAATCACCTAATCCGGTGCAAACAGACTGCAGTGGCTACAAAGTTCAGGTTAGTAAATAGATCAATTAGCTACAAGTCAAAAGACCATAAGCCTTGGTCGGCAACTAATCTAGTATGGAAGCTCCAACAGGCGGACAGTTAGAGCAAAGCCTTGTTGATTTGGCAGCTTCTGCAGTTTGTCTCGATCAAGACGTATTGGTGTTACCTCTCCTCTCGATTAAACCAGGAAGGACGAGAACAGGATCATCATACCGCATGGGCAACACATGGTCTCTAAATTCAGCCCAGATGATGTGCTATGGAGAGGTATCATGTGGCAGTAATGGAGTAATTGATCTGCACACATATAAAATATTAATAGAAGTAAACACAAAAGTTAAGCACTAAATGTAACTAGTGAAAGCACCACGATAGTTACGTCACAAGCTGTGTCGTTTGACAACGGCAACGTTGTAGCGACACTTCAGCACAGAACTCACACCAGGAAACATCAACTACCTTACACTTCAGCATGAAACGCTTACACGACCGCATCCACTAGACTATGCGCCAACACATAGAACCGTTCGCATCAGCTCACCGATAGATTATCATCAGATATCGAACATGACACTGGTACAGTATTGCAATACATCAACTGCTAACCGTGCCCGAGTCGAAACCACAAGTATTAGTCGATTAACAGACCAACCGTCTGGGGCAGTCAGTAGCACATTACGCCATGCATACTTCAGACATCTACACTCGCATGACACGGCCACAATAAGGATGGATGGAAGAATTGTTGGATCGTCTGTGGCGGGAGCATGTTGCATCAGTAGTTCAGTAGGTAACGTTCCTCATACTAAGGTCATATTGACTGTGGAGCGGCTGGCTATATGGCATGTTCACAGCAAAATAAAGATACCCATCAATCGTCCTTTTGTCTGCCCGAGTTTGTATTCTTTCATGGAGTGCGGTTCGTCTTATAAGGAGAGGCTGGTTAGGGCGTTGTGCCACCCCAAGGTTTTGGCATCCTGGAGAATGTGCCCACGTACATCATACACCTAGACTGTTAACGAGATAGACAGATACAGGACTGCTTTGGAAGCATCCAACAACGGGGCGACCTTGTTAAGACAGCGGCGTGCATAGACAACCGCGCCACTACAGTGGAGAAGAGTTTCTTTGTACCTCTCATTGCCAGTATCGAGAGGACAATCATCACGGTACACTCAGATACCACTTCTACCAGAAGAGTAGTATTGCATGTATCACCACTCTCCACACAGCAAGTCAGACACCCCGTGACAATTTGCGTAGCCGTTGACGAAGGGTGGTGTAGGTCCTTTCCCGTCCAACGTTGAATAATGACGCTTCTCAAGTGAAGTCAGAGCAGACGACGATAAAATTCGATCACCGGCACACAGCGTGTGGAGACGATCCAATGTCAGTGTTATCGAGTGAAGGCACGTCCTGTATGGAGCAGGTCCCGAAACGAGAAGTCGATAGACGATAAGGTTGGCACTCCCTGGGTGGAGTAGGTCCCGAACCGAGAGGTGCCAACAGGCGATGAAGACGACGCTCCCTGAATGAAGCAGGTTTGTTGAACGTAGACGTAGTTGAAGTATTCAGCAATAGTTGTCCGGAACGATGTTGTTGGAAGATCGACGATAGTAGCGTCTAAGAGTATGACACATGAGTCTAATGTAACGGGCACGCCAGTCGTGCGCCGTATTGCAATACAGTACCAGTGTCATGTTCGATATTTGATGATAATGTATCAGTGAGCTAATGTGAACGGTTCTATGTGTTGGCGCATAGTCTCGTGGATGCGGTCGTGTAAGCGTTTCATGCTGAAGTGTAAGGTAGTTGATGTTTCCTTGTGTGAGTTCTGTGCTGAAGTGTCGCTACAACGTTGCCGTTGTCAAACGACACAGCTTGTGACGTAACTATCGTGGTGCTTTCACTAGTTACATTTAGTGCTTAACTTTTGTGTTTCACTTCTATTAATATTTTATATGTGTGCAGATCAATTACTCCATTACTGCCACATGACAAGAGGTATAACTCCATTTGACAAACTATCGTCTGTCTTCTTAGATGGAGTAGCACGAGTCCACCTCGAACTCGGGGACACCTGGTACGATACCCGATGTGAAAGATATGGCATTTTGAAAAATAAGACAAGAATGGTATACATTCCCCGAGCCTGCCATACTGGATCGGATGTCTAGACTTCTCGGACAGAGCCAAAAAACTATGATGTGCTTATTGAGAACATTAAACTTTCAATATAGAAAGTGTAAGGATAGAAATAAGAAGAGCATAATGTTAGACGTGCCTACCTACCCAACTCTTAACCCCTTGAAACTAAAGTTCGTTCGTTCGTTCTCTAAGTTCTTTTTAACGTATTATTTTTTTCCTCCGAGTGCACACGCTAAAGCTATTTGTGGGATACTCCCTTATCACAATAGTCCCATCTCACCAAGAATTCTAATTCGCTGGAATTTTAAAACATAGTCTTAATAGTACAACTATTGTAAAGTATACTATAAACACAAAAATATTCCCGTACAGGAACCTGTTGTGAGTACTGTGAAATGTTTGGACCATCGCATTTTGTCGAGATGTGTACAGGAAGACTAGATGGCCAGTCTTTCCCGCCCGTAGTCAACGGCTAGAGCTGAATGCCAGCCTTCACCGATCGCGTTTATACCGTGTTAGCGTATCGTCCTAATCATTACAGCAACTCTCCCGCTAAGTCGACTATACTATACTGTAATATAGTGATAAAATTGTGATGCAAGCAGATTTCAACTCTATATTGTATCCTTTCCTACAGATGACCAAGACCTACTTATGTGCTGACGATGTTTGTAATTACGACCAGAACTTGTTACTAGAAGAGTAAGAACTTGTTAACTTAGTTACTGTCATGTGTTCACAATGTGTGTTAAGTTCCCTCTGAGTCTTGTGGAGTCTGTTGAAAGAGAAGTGCCTTTAACCCTAGGAAGAAACATTAACAATGTAGCCTGTCCGTACGTGGTGTGCTGAATTATGATCTCTAAGGTCAAGTAGCCGGTTCTCCGTGGCTAATGGCTTGCGGATGCGAATCGTAAGTACGTTTACCCGCGTTCAAAACACAGCTGCGACCTATTTAGCAGCAGACCGCGTCGCGCTGGGTTTTAACGTATTGGTAAGGAGCCGATCGTTCAGAAACAATGGCAAACTACTAACGTAAACTTGCCAAGACATCAACAACAGCAGTAAAATGCTCGGTGTTGACAGCGATGTCCTGTAAATAGGATATGCAAAAAAAAAAAAAAAAAATTAAAAAGTCAAGTACCCAATACGGCTCGTTTTACATGCCTGAGACGCATTACACATAGGTGCTAGTCTTCTGTTTTTATTGACCATGCGGCACTTTGTGGTGATGTGGTCAATTTCTTGCCGGTCGCTTTTATTTCCCAGGGCATCGCCTGGCACCCACTTTAGGCTGGATTGACTTGCCAGCCTAGGTCAATTTTAACCGTTCGTGTCGATGTGAACTCGAATCCATGACCATCGGGCCTTCCGTCAAGCATCTAGCCACTACGCTGTTGTGGCTCCCCCGATAATGACCTGGCTACTCCCTAGTATGCTATTCTGCAGTACCGATCTTGCATACTCCTGATCTCTGAACTTGAGAAGAAAAGGAGAACTATGCAACACAATCCCGTGTAGTCTTACAGAAGTTTTACAACCAATCAAACAACCAACCAACCACCCAACCACCCACCCAACTAAACAAACAGCCAGCAAATCATTTTGAACCAGGCAACCAAACAGTCAACATTCCAACCACTCATCCAAGTATCAAAACAAGGAGGCAAACAATCATTCAAATAACCAACCAGTTAACCAGCCAATCAACATATCAACCAGCTAAACAAACAGCCAAAAACTGACCAACCAACTAGCAAAACAACCATGAGCCAAAAAACCAACCAACCAACAACCACACAAACAACCAACCTCCAATCAAGCAATAACCTGAGCAACAACCTATCAACCAACCATGAACTATCCATCCAACCAACCATTCAACAAACTAATCAACCATTCAATTGATTAACCAGTTAACTTAACAGCCAACCAATCATCCAACCAACAAACAAACCAACCAGTCAGCCAATCAAGCATTCATATAATAAATGTAACCAACCACTCAACCAACCGTCCAACCAACAATTAACCAATCAACCAGCAAGACAAACAAGCAAGCAGCCAACCAGCCAACAAGCAGACATCCAACCAGCAATCATCGATACAGCCAACTAATTCGTACAATATGTATGATATGTTTGTGGTGGAGGTTAGAGCAACATTATCATTGTCGTGAAAATACGTGGTTCGATTGGTCTGGACAATGTAAACTAAAATCAGTATGTATTTGAGCCAAAATAAAAACGCCGCAGTATAGTAGGGAAAAAACGTGCTGATGAATGAATTGGTGGATGGATGGATGAATGAATGAACGAATGAGTGAATAACTTAGTAAATTAATCAAAGGATGTGTAAGTGAATAAATGAATTATTTTGTAATTAATAATTAAATGTATGACTGGGTGAATGATTGATTCGGTTTATGAATGTAATATGTAATCAGAAAGGCGGTCGCGTTGTGCCTATCATATCACCCAGCAAGCGTCTTTTGTTCTAAAATAAATATGGGGCTAGCACCATATACCCAATAGATTCAAGTTAACGAAAGGAGTCGTTAACTTTATTTTACAATGATAGTTCTCTCGAAACTTACTCTGACAATTGTATGAGCGCGGTCGGACGAGAGTTCAATGTCAGCTCTCGACGTTCGCTATTGGAGAGAAAGACCGGCCACCTATCCCTCGTACATTCAGGCCTACAGAATGTGATAGTTTTAACACTTCACATACTCTCAGCCGGCCCCTGATACGTGACTTTTAGTTTCATCTTTTAGTCAGTTATTCAATCAGTCAATATGTCAATCAGTCAGATAGTTCGAAGTACAATGCTAAGAGTTCCTCTTTTAGTGTAAAATGTAATACTTGTAAACAATGTCAATTGCAGATTTACACCCTGGGTTGAGCTGGCCCACGAAGCCGCAGATATAGCCCAGAGATGCAACATCAGCCAGACGTGCCAGTCAGACTACGGTGCCGACGAGAATGACTTCCCTTATAGTTACTACGATATGTACCCCAGCACTGATGATTACAGTGATGATAGTGATGAATACGATAGTGACTCTTATGTGAGCGACGACGGGCAGATAGACGATGAGATTAAACAAGAAGAAAACGAGGCCACGAAAGACGAGGCCTCTCAGGAATACAGTGATGTCCCAGTTAATGAGATTATACCAGACGACAGTGAAGTCACGCAGAATAATTATGACAGTGGCGAAGAACAAGATAGTGGCACAAGTGGAAGTGATCAAGTTGGGGATGAGGCAGGACTTAACGCTGGTTCTGTGAGTATCATCTATGCATTAAATATTTAGCTGTTAGTATCAATCTTAGGTGCACACATCAGTGCTCTTTTAACATTCGTCCACTATTGCCAACCTTTTACTGTCGACCACATATGCAATTTCCTGCCTTACCGAAATCACCCTTCTTTTTTGTTTCTTTCATCTACCACTCAAAACCTAATATAAATGGAATGACATAGATCAAGCATCTCAAATTGACTTTATTCTACTTAGGAGTTCAGACAGAGGACTACTATTAGATTCAAGAGAACTCCCAAATACAGACGTTGATACTGATTACAAACCAATCATAATAATAAAAAAAAAAAAGATTCCAACGTACAGGAAAATAAGAAACAAAAAGGTAACACCACATGTCATCAATTATAGGAGGCTGCAGAAAAATACGCTTAAAGACGAATTCCATCAAGAAATCAAAAACCTACATAAGAACATCCTGATGACTACTCAAGCGTAGATAAGGAATGGGAAATTTTCAAGGCTGCCATGCTCGACACACTGGAAAATAAACGTGGAACAAAGAAAGTAGAGCAGGACAAAAGATTAAGAACAGCTTGGTGGAACAACGAAGTTAAAGATAACATATTCATTAAGAAGGTAGCGTTAAAAAATGGATCACAACCAAATCTGTACAAGACTATGTTACTTATAGAATTTTTTTTCCCCCGCCTGTCCATCCTGTTTCAGGATATTGCGGTCAACATCAGCATCTTTCAGCTGTATGTTGATTCCTAGGCTAGATTATGCTCATCAGCACGCCACGACTTTCTGAGCGACCGGCTCCATACTCTCATAAGTTACTGGCGCTACTCGAACTGCTTCTAATTCTCGTGCGCTCACGTCAACCACGAGAGTATTCGGGGTTACAGAGAAAGCTGCTAACGCCTCGGCCAGGGAGACCGGCTAGCACGACGAAATGTCAAACGAACAATTAGAGCATCTAAAGATGAATCCTGGAGAATATACGGTGAACAGATGGCGACCCTTAGCAAAGACTACCCAAGAGAATTTTATAAACGTGTCAATACAATGAGAAACAGAGATGCATGCTACAACCCAACCCCCCATCATAAACAGCAAAAGTGGTATATCAATATTTAATCCACAAGAAAGACTAGCAAGGTGGGAAGAATACTTTCAAGAACTACTTAACCCCACACATAACATAGAAAACCTCATTTTTGTGCCTAAAAGTCATGGACAACAAGGGCCTAATTTCCTTCCTGCAGAAGTCAAAACAGTTATACAGAAAAGTCCTAAAAACAAATCACCGGGTCCAGATGGAAAAACCACAGAAGTTATTCAGGCCTATGGGAAAAGAGGAGTTAAATGGCTAACAAGACTATTTAAAATAGCATGGGAAGAAAGAAAAGTCCAAGCAGATTGGCAACAGGCAATAATAGTACCAATATGGAAAAAGAAAGGCAATATTCTCATATTAGCATGAAACATACAGAGGTATATCACTCCTGAGCCTTATCGGGAAAATGTATGCAAAACTATTGGAACAAAGAGCTAGACCAATAGTTGAACAACAGTTAAGCAAAGTACAATTCGGTTTTCGGAAAAGTAAAAGTTGCACTGATGCACTATTTACACTTAGACAAATATGTGAAAAAAACTATCGAATATAGTGATCAGCAGAATATTGTGTTTGTAGATCAGGAAAAGGCTGTCGACAGAATAGACAGATACAAATTATGGACCATCCTTGAAGACTATGGGATACAAGGTCAATTGCTAGAAAACATCATAGCCATGTATCACTCGAGCTGAAGTGCAGTAAGAACACAAGAAGGTATATCAGATATGTTCACAGTCAATACAGGAGTGAGGCAGGGATGTGTGCTCTCTCCTTTGCTATTTAATATCTACATGGACAGAATATCCAAAGAAGCAAGTCTTGACAGAACAGATTCAGAAAATTTAGAACTCTTTACTCCAGATGAAACAACTGATCCACAGGAAATAAATGAACTTCTATTTGCAGACGATCAGTGCCTGTTTTACAGCGATGAGGGCAGACTACAAAATCATATTACTAATCTGAGTTCAACCTGCAGCAGATACAATATGAGTATAAACACAGCCAAAACCGAAGTAATGCAAGTTAGCAGATCGCCGGGCCCACTAAGTATACAGATAAATAGCACAACTCTGAAACAAGTTAAAGAATTCACATATCTTCGAAGTATGATCACAGAAGATGGCAGATTGAACAGAGAAATCGAAATCAGATGTCAAAAAGCTAGTGCACTTACATATCAACTATCACCCTTACTGAAACATCCAAATATACCCATGTCCGCAAAACGACAGATTATAAACAACATATTCACTCCAAATTTGGACTTTATCCAAATCACACTTTCGCAAAATCAACACCTGCGAGATGAGATGCTTGAGGAGAGCTGCCAACTTAACAATCCGAGACCGAGTAAGAAATGCTGTTATCGGACAGTTGGATCAACACCTTGTGCCACATTTATTGAAAGACCAAGTGGTTTGGCCATGTCAGTAGAATGCAACACCAATAACTACCATCACTGGCCTTACATCAAAGATCATCTGCGACGAGACCTAGAGGACGTCCAAGAAGAAAATGGATTGACGACATCAAAACATTGTACAATCACACGGAATGACACTATCCAGTGCCGCCCATTGGGCGCTGGAGCGCAGATTATTCCTCCCCACGACGCTTGACGGCAGAAGTGGAAGATGATGATGATGATGATGATGATGATGATGATGATGATGATGATGATGATGATGATGATGATGATGATGATATACCACTTCCACTCACTTACTTGGGATCTTCACTGAACCGTTACCATCCCCAACCCCGGTCCCGATGACCCACAGACTCCCACGGCTGTCTATATAAGAGTATCTAGGTGATACAAGAGTATCAAGGTGTTTGCTGATGAAGGCTAGTCGCGCAACGTCCTGTATTTTCCGTAATTATGTTCTGTAAAGATGCATTACTTTGTGTTGTTATATTGTTTACAAATAACTTAGTGGAACACTTTTTGTATGTTAAAAAAAAGTGAAGTAAAGGACCCTTTTACAGGCCTGAAGGGCGTGTTTGGTACACGGTGCAAGAGCCACGGAGAAATCGGCCCTCGGTGGGTGGCCTCGTCAGTATCATGTAAGCCACTTTTACTTCCCAAGACATTTTCTGGTACCAATTTTAGGCCTGAGTTGACCTATAAACCAAGGTCAATTTCCAAAATTCGCCTCGATGCGGATTTGAACTCTTGACCCCCGAACCTGCAGGCAGGCAGACGTCCAGCCATTACGTAACGGCGGAACACAGCTTTTGTGACGGGGATGTTGTTATTTAGTGATATTCAATAGTATTAACTCATATTGATCGGCAAGCTGAGGCAGTATGGCTCAGGGGTTGTGACGTCTGTTCGTGCAGACCTGGTTCGATACACAGCCTTGACAATGGGCATTTTTGCAAATAAGAAAATGATGGATACAGCCCTTGAATCTTGAGTAGTGGATGAGAGGTCTAGCCTTCCCAGACAAGGACGAAAAACGTGAAAGGCCGTGCGCACGTTAAAAGTCGCTCAGCAGATGGAAATAGAAAAAGGCAGGCCAAAGAGACCGATGCCCATGCAAGATTTTCAAACTAGAACACTTATATTTGAATAATGATAGCATGTCTGATCCTGGTATCCAAATACTTGGAACCTCGCTGGTGGTACGGAGTTCGTGCAATGTGCTGAAGTTCTCCTTGTATGATCTGTGGGAGGAGACTGGGACTGTGATGGGGATACCCGTGTGCAATTAAATGATCCTTCATCAGGAACCACACACAAGAAAATAAACCAATACCGAATGCACGTTCCTCTAATTCTTACGTCATACTGCAGACAAATTTACACGGACATTAGTGAATTTGTGTTAATTATCCATAAAACGAAACTCCGTCATGCACGTTACCGCGCATAATGATCATGTAATTTATGTTTGCTGAGAGTGTGTGAGGAGTTGCTTCAGTCTCCGATTCGTGGACAAATGAGCTCAATTAACAGTAGGGAACATTGGGGTATCTTTGCAGTAGTAATAGTTCCACATGTTACACGTGTAATTACAGCAGGCAGAAAGAAATAATTAAATGGTGATTAGTAATTGCTGTTAACTAAGGTACCTCCTTCCCTCTGTTAGTCTACTGACAGGAGAAGAAGAAGGAGGAGGGAAGGAGAAGAAGAAGAAGAAGAAGAAGAAGAAGAAGAAGAAGAAGAAGAAGAAGAAGAAGAAGAAGAAGAAGAAGAAGAAGAAGAAGAAGAAGAAGAAGAAGAAGAAGAAGAAGAAGAAGAAGAAGAAGAAGAAGAAAAAGAAGAAAAAGAAGAAGAAGAAGAAGAAGAAGAAGAAGAAGAAGAAGAAGAAGAAGAAGAAGAAGAAGAAGAAGAAGAAGAAGAAGAAGAAGAAGAAGAAGAAGAAGAAGAATCAATCAATGAAGGCGTAAAACCTATAGAAATTCATCTGCGAATAAAGGCCCAATATGGAGATGCATGCCTGTCAGTCCAACAAGTGAATGAATGGAGTACGAAGTTTCAACACACCGAGTAGTGATCCCAGATATTTTTTTTTTTTTAATAGGAATCTAAGCACTGTATCAGCGCTGGAGGATTTGCATTGAACGCAGTAGTGACTAATTGAAAAATGATACATTTATTCTTTACTTTTTTAGAATATATTCACCCCAAAAATATTTTAAGGTTTTAATTTGAAGTTCATTAAGCTCTTTAGTGTGGACTCTAAACGTGCCATTATATTCCCTAGAATGATGGATATGACAAGGAGGACAGGTCAATGATGCTTGGTCTAATTGTCATGACAGCAGCACTTCTTCTGGGTTTCGTGGGACTGGCCTTTGTTGTGTACAGACGATTCCAGCGAAGCAGGAAAAACAAGTGGGGATATTCCCAGTTAATAAATCAGGAGCAAAAACTGGTACAGAACGATTACAAATAATTAATTTTTGAACAGAAGAAGAAAAACGTGTTTGATATTGTAGCTCATTCATTCCCTGATTATTTTTGGATGCGGGTTGAATTATTGTTTGGGTTGGATAATTTCCAGCAGTATTACTTAGTTACACTTTGCTGCTTTAATTCCAAATCTGAAATTTAAAATAGCTACTATCATTGGGTTTCATGTTCTAATGGATATGCAACACTTTATATTAACATGAATAAATATGTTCATAGACATTGCGTAAATAACAAGTACCTAAGTATTTTTTAAAGATGCTGCTACATAAATTAATGTGCAGAACTCTTTTTTTTTAATTTAAGTATACGTTCACAAATCTCCTATCTTCAATCTCCGATGAACCGGTGTACGATGAAAAGTCAGTAAGAAAGTTGCATCTGGATATTTAAGGAACAATAAATGACATAGGAATTTAAACACTATGTATTAACAGATTTTTAAAAAATGAGAATTGTCAAATGTTACGAATATTCAATACCACTGTATGGCGGGAAAGCCTGGACATTGAACAAGCAACTAGAAAGTCGAATAGATGTCCTGGAGATGTGGATATACAGAAGAATATGTCGTATTTCATGGAAACCATCACAATTAAATACAGAGGTTCTAGAAAAACTAGGAATGAAAAGATAGCTGATGAAAGAAATAAAAAAGAGACAAGTGAAATATTTCAGCCATGTTAAAAGACATAATACTCTTATAAACACCATACTGGAGGGCAAGGATGAGGGCAAGCGATACAAGTGGGAAGATAACATTCAAGACATGGACGAACATCAATCTGACAGAATGTACAGTCAGGGCAAGAGACAGACAATGTTGGAGATCTATTGCAGCCAACCGTCATTGTGGAGACGTCTCCTGATTGATTGATTGATTGATTGATTGGTTGGTTGGTTGATTGATTGATTGATTGATTGATTGATTGATTGGCGGATGTAACTTTCCCATTTATATCTCAACAAACTTTCAGGTAACCGTGTACACTTAGCCAATCATTATATCGGTGCGTCGAAATATGCACCATAGAAGCATGTGCGCTGTTGTCTCAGTCACACATCTTCATCATACCCGAAAAATCACCCGGGGGTCTAAATCGGAATTGAAAGGCGGGGGGTTAAGAATTTGCAACTCAGTTGTTCAATTTTCTCCTGAATGAATGAAGCTGTTAAGGTTTGCCATTAACTTGTTAAGATGAAGCAGTACACCTGTTGTATGTGGACCTGGTCGAATACGACACCGAGCAGTCTCCTAAGTCAGTCATACACTTTGATGATGCTGCAGACGAATGCCATCTTTAGAAACTGTAAACTGCCACTTTAAATTCCCGATCATCAATTTTTAAATTACTGACATTTTCTCCCGTAATTATTTAACGCTTTATTTTGTAACTTGACACGGATTACCTGGAATGGTGAAGATCCATACAGTTGGTTCAAGCAATGTCCCCACGGTGCAGAATTAAGGGACTACAAACGCTAATAATTGAAAGAATGGCCTACGAAGAGTAAGTCAGGAAAAGTCCTAACCGACTATGATCATGGGATATCACAAAAAGTTAGTATATGTCGCTGGCAGGTGCAAAACAACTTTCTCGGAGCCGGGATGCGTCCAGATTGGCTGTGATAAAGATAATGCTCTTGACAGAAAGTGTCACATGGTTATGGCAGGTGTTACTGTGAATTATCATAACAGTTCCAAATCTTCTAATTGTCCAAAGTCCGCATGTAGAGGCCGGTTGGTGCGCCTGATTGATAAAGATGTCAGACAAAGATAGAGTCAGTATTGCCTACCGTGAATAGCTACTCCAGTTAAATATGAGAGTATACAGTCTCTGACGTTGATTTGTGAAAAGGCGATCTTCTTTTCTATTGTCAAATTAGATATACTAATAGTTCCATTTAGCTGACTTAATTACGTGGTACAGCTGATAATATTAACATGTTTTTAAATATCAATGGCAGAAGAATAACTCATCAGCAATGTTTATTTTTTCTGTCAAGTAAAAGAACAATAAAGAAAACTTAAACCTCCATTTCACCCTCTAAATATGGTTCAACGCGTTTATAAGTAATAGCGGTGAATGTTAACAATATAGATAAAGTCCGCTGAGCAAAATATATTCAGATGTGGGTTTTAGTTATTATTAATTACTGTGAAGTTGTATTCCGTTAGAGATAAAGCTAGTCCCTTTGGTAGTCTATATTAACACCTTACTTTGTTACTTGAAGAAGTGACGCAGAAATATACATTTACCCGCAAATACAGTGTAATGAGTCATAGATCATAATAACAGCTGATATTATTCCTACAACATAATAAATAAACATCGATAAAAAGATACCAGGAGTGCGTGACAATATACCTTCCTGGCCCAATGATTCATCTGTTTTATATTAGAATGCAACTATTAATGTGACAATTTATGGTGTTCTTTTAATACTGCTGCGACTGTATATATGTTACTAACAATAAATGTCTTAAATTCACGAATGTGAACTACTTTATTTTGATAAGGGAAAATATTGCAACTTCAGTTGGTCAAATATTATGAAGATGTATTTATTAGTAACAAATGGTGATGCTATTCTATCAAAGTGAGAGATGTCAGCTGAACAACTTAGTATTTTTATCTTCATGAGATTGTCACGCGCTGTATCATTTCGTGCGTTGGAGACGATCAAGTCCCTCAACAACTATATGTTTCCAATGTACACGATTATTCCCACCACTGACATGTTTCATTTCACACAGGCAACCCATTTCATTTTGTCGTCCTTTTTCTAACATCATCAATCTTCCAGGTTGCAATGATGTTCCCCAGTCGCTCCATTCTCATTGTAAAACAGAAACAAGTCCAGTAACATGAGCCCCCTATGGGTATGTGAAGTGTGGACCAACACATTCTGTCGGCCTGAGTGCACTTTGAGATAGGTGGCCAGTCTTTTCCTCTTGTAGCGAACATCGACAACCGCCATCAAACCCTTTTCCGACAGCACGTATGCTATTGTCAGGGTAACCTCCTAACCGTTACACCAATACACCCACTTCCCTTCTCATAACGTGAACAAATTATGGACGTCTTGTCTTTGCATTGGTTAACCCATATTTATGAATTTGTCTTGGTCGGTCATCCATGAGATTTTCGGTATTCTAAGAAGAAAATACACCCATGTGGCCTGCCGTTTCTATCCGAAACTTTGCAACCAGTGTCCATGATTCACACACGTAAGGTCAAAAGCATCAACAACTTCAGTTGAGTGGTAAGACAGTTGATACCTCTGCACTTCTCCTGATCTCCGGCACAGTGTATTAGTTCGTGTCTTGGTGGTCATAGGCTCGGCTCGCATCCATGGCGGATTCGAATTTTTTTTAACTACCGCCAAGGTCGACCTAGCCTAAAATGGATACCAGAGCATATATTGGGAAGCAAAGGTGGTCGGTATTATACTGAGCACATCACCTACCGAGTGTCGATTGGTCAATAAAACTATAGTGTCTTTAGATCTAGCAACATATGACCAATGCGCCTTAATGCGTGTAAAAGACCACGTTCCCTTTACTTGTACACTGACAGGATGCCCAACATCTTCTTTCACTATATCCCTATATCGCTAACTCCACACACCTTGTGACCATCTGTTTCAGTGTTTTTCCATACCGCGGGCTAAAAATATCAACGTCCTCTTTCTTATGTCTCCGATAAGTTGTCAGTGTGTTTGAATCTCTCTCTCTCTCTCTCTCTCTCTCTCTCTCTCTCTCTCTCTCTCTCTCTCTCTTTCTTTCTCTCTCTCTCTCTCTCTCTCTCTCTCTCTCTCTCTCTCTCTCTCTCTCTCTGGTCTCCCTGACCTAGGAATTAGCAACTTTTTTCCGTAATCCCGTTTATCCACGTGAGCAAACGCGGCTGCGCGAAAATCGGTAGCTGTTCTCGCCGCGCCTGTTACTTACAGGATATGTGAGCCGGTCGCTCAGAAATCAATGGCAAACTACTGAACGTAATCTTGCCAAGAAATCAACAACAGAGGTAAAATGCTGGTGCTAACAGCGATGTCCTATATATACACATACACACACATACACACACACACACACACACACACACGAAAACCGTTGACGATATGATGATGATGATGATGATGATGATGATGATGATGATGATGATGATGATGATGATGATGATGATGATGATGATGATGATGATGATGTCATCTACCAGTAAATTTTATCATGTATAATTTGCATGCACGTCAATGGATCATTTCCCTTCTTTTACTTTCTTTTTTTTTATTTTCGAGTGTTATTTAACAATTCATCAATTCATGACAATTGTCATTGTAAATATTTATTTTCCTAGAACTGTAAATCTCGCAAAATTGTGTCTATTTGTAAAACGACACCCCAAGAAATAATGTCAGAATCTTAGCCTATAATCAGGAAAAGTAATGATGGCCAAAGAATTGATGAATCATGGACAATAAAACATCAGGATGCTTAATGAAATCCAAAGGGCTACAATAAGGAGTTAACATATTATTTGATTCCGATGTCTAATGTTTGATTGTAGATATGCTATTAAAGAAAAGTAAATACAGACACTTTTTTGTTTTGTTATCTAGATATATCGCATTATCAGAATATTTAGAATGTTTGTCTACAGCCTGCCTCTCTCTCTCTCTCTCTCTCTCTCTCTCTCTCTCTCTCTCTCTCTCTCTCTCTCTCTCTATCTATCTCTCTCTCTCTCTCTCTCTCTCTCTCTCTCTCTCTCATTCTGTCTGTCTACATGCAAACATAACAATCGGCGCGTGAGTTGTGACTCACCTGGCTGCCGGTGAGTGTAAATCCTCATCGAAGTACATGTATTTTTAATTGACCTCGGCAACCAGGTGGGCCCAGGATAAAATGGGTACCGGGAAAGTGAAGACGGCCGGAGTTAAGTTTACCACATCAAACATAGCGTGTCGGTGCATGCAAATATGCATAATACACCCAGGCCGTGTAAAAGGGTCCTTAGTTTCTTCTCAACATGTGTATGTAAGCTTTGATCTTATACCACCGTCTTAGTAAGCAAGTTCACTAACCGCAATAAACGAGCATTATATGAGGGGGATTCAAATGAAAACGTTAATTTATTATTATTTGTATTTTTTGTTTGTGTGCGTGTGTGTGTGAATATATCCTGAAAAAGTACAGAACCAATGTATCATTTTTCTATGTAGTCAATAAAGTGCTTGGATTCCTGTTGACAAAAAATTATCTCGGTCACGCCGTTTTGAGACTTCCTACTCCACTTACACACTTACTCGAGTGACAGGCATGCACCACAATACTGGACCTTTATTCACCGATGGAGTTCTATAGGTTTCACCCCTTCACTGATCAAAAAACTGATAAAACAACGCTGCTTCTCTTTGGTGGATGTCAAAAATGGGCGGTCATCTTTAAACTGTGTTCGTCTGCATCGTGATGTCACGTGCTTAACACTATTGACATCGTTAACAACAACAACATTGACAGGTTACAAGACAATGGCATGGTTACTGTAATTTCTATCACACGTTTAAGATTTTCATGTAAAGCCCCCTAGAATAAGGAGCCGCGGTAGTGTAGTGGCTAAGCCTTCTCTGTCGGCCCAGTGATCATAGATTTGAATTCTCAACGAGGCGGATTTTCAAAATTAACCTGGGCTTCCTAGTCAACTCAACCTAAAATAGGTGGTGGTAAGTGTCTTAGACAGACAAGCGGCCTCCGTGACAGTGACCATATGACCTACCGAGTCTGATCGGTATATACAAATATGGATCGAGCCCCATGCGTCCAATGCGCCATACTTCTACAATATGTCGAGAGCACCTTAAGGCGTGTAAGAAAATCTGTTACTTCTTTACTTGGTATACATGTCCCGATACGGGAATCTCCTGTGGGTCTGTGATGTGTGCATTACAGTTTGGAGACCTGAATGCACGGTGGAATATGTGACTTGTCTGTGATGTGATAGGATCATTACAGTGTGGAGACCTGAATGCACGATGGAATAAATGACATGTCTGTGATATGATAGGATCATTACAGTGTGGAGGTCTAAATGTACGGAGGAATAAGTTTCCAGTCATGTCCTCTGTTAGGGGATAACCAAAGCATGCCCCTCGCCCGACAGTGCTCATAATAGTATCAGTGTACCAACTACTCTAACGCATACACCTTTTACTCTCTCTCTCTCCTCTCTCTCTCTCTCTCTCACACACACTCTCTCTCACACACACACACACACACACACACATATATATATATATATATATATATATATATATATATATATATATATATATATATAGATATATATATATATATATATATATCTTGCAAACGGAAAACGTACTCTCCAAACAAACAGCTGTTCTACATTCAAAGTGTAGTAAAACTTTACAAACACTCTGAATATATTTAAATCCTTCGGGACATGTATGATTGACGGCCACCTTGCCGTTTTGACAGACGATAGTTTGTAAAATGGAGTCCACAACACAAAGCCTGGGCTGAATTTAGAGACCATGTGTTGCCCATGCCGCATGATCCCTCTTTCGGCCTGCCTGGTTAAGTCCAGAGGAAAGGTAATACCAATACGTCTGGAACCAGACAAGCTGCAGTAGCTGCCGGTTCAGCAAAGCAATGCTCTAACTGTCCGCCTGTCGGAGCTTCGATCCTATACCAGTTACCAACCAAGGCTTAGGGCCTGTTCTGCACTGCCATGACATTTAGTCTTTAGGCTTCATTTCCTCACACCAGGATAAGGCTTGTACCCTCCCATTTGCGCTCTTCCGCCCGAAGCCGTTGGCACAATGTGGGGTGTCGGGTTTGGTAAGCGCCGACCAACATTCGGCGCTAACAGAAGCAGGTAGTACCGTCTCCTGGAGAAGAATCCGGCGTTATGTTGCTGAGCAGATGTGAATGAGCAATCAAGCTGAAAAACTCTGATGGCTGTGGAAATGTGGTTTCTGAGGAAAATGCAAAGAATACCATGGAAAGACAGAAAAAGCAATGAACAAGTTCTTCAAGAAACAAATGAAGATCGTAAACTGATTAGAGACATTAGACGTAGACAGTCACAATTGTTTGGGCATGTTATGAGAAGAAATTAATTGGAGAACTTGGTGACAACTGGCAAGATCGAAGGGAACAGACCAAGGGGAAGACCTAGAAGCAAATACCTGGTGGCATGGTCGAGACAGAAACACAGAGCTGATCCACGAGTCTGGTGATCGAGTGAGATGGCAAAACATGACCGCCCACGCTTATCGGCATGCCACATGATGGATGGATGTTGCTGGCTTACTGACATGACTGACTGCTGAAAAACTAACTTGGCTAGCTGACCGAGTTGACTGTCTTACTAACCTGGCTAACACACCAGTCAATAAATGACACCTGTGCATAAGTATTACAAATATTACAAATGTATGTATACAAAATCAATTTATTGATATCCTGAGTATCTAATAACTAAACGGCAAACGCAGGAGATGGATGATGAACATTCACAACACTAAACATATGTGTTGTTGAATTATGGAAATTAAACACACTAGACAAGTGAGTTGTTGAATCATGGACATCAAACATACTAGACACCTGAGTTGTTGAATCATGGACATTAAACACATTAGACACGTGAGTTGTTGAATCATGGACATCAAACACACTAGACAAGTGAGTTGTTGAATCATGGACATCAAACATACTAGATAGTGAGTTGTTGAATCATGGACATTAAACACATTAGGCACGTGAGTTGTTGAATCATTAACATCAAACATACTAGACAGTGAGTTGTTGAATCATGGACATTAAACACATTAGGCACGTGAGTTGTTGAATCATTAACATCAAATATACTAGACAGTGAGTTGTTGAATCATGGACATTAAACACATTAGGCACGTGAGTTGTTGAATCATTAACATCAAACACACTAGACAGTGAATTGTTGAATCATGGACATTAAACACATTAGGCACGTGAGTTGTTGAATCATTGACATCAAACACACTAGACAGTGAGTTGTTGAATCATGGACATTAAACACATTAGGCACGTGAGTTGTTGAATCGTGGACATTAAACATACTAGACAGTGAGTTGTTGAATCATGGACATTAAACACATTAGACACCTGAGTCGAATCATGGACATTTAACACAATATGCACGTCAGTTAAAGTTCTTCACCAAGTGGATAGTTTTAAATATCTAGGGACATTTATAACATCAGATGGAAGATGCACAACAGAGATTAAGAGGGAAAGCAAAGGCTGCATTTCAAAAAATGAAGAATTTCTTATGCAATAAGTCGCTATCGTTGAATGTAAGAAAGAGAGTGCTGAAGAGCTATATAGAACCTATTTGCTGTATGGCTGTGAATCTTGGAATATAAATGAACAAATTAGGAAGAGATTGGAAGCAACAGAGATGTGGTTCCTTAGACGAATGTTGCGAATTCCTTGGACTGCCAAAGTAACGAACGACGAATGCCTTAAAGAGGCTGGCGAAACTAGAACATTATATACAGCAATAAGAAAGAGACAAACGACTTTTTTGGTCATGTAATGAGAAGAGAGGCGCTGGAGAACATCGTGACAACTGTAAAGATCGAGGGGAGAGAGGCAGAGGCAGACCACGAGAAATGATGCTGGTTGGATTGCGACGGTGGCATGGAGGAATATCAACGGCAGAGTTGATCCAGAAAACCAAAGACCGAGATCTGTGGAGAGTCATGAACGCCTACGCCAGTTGGCACGGCACTTGATGATGATGCACGTTAGTTGTTGAATCATGGGAAAACAAGTCGCTTAAAAGTCGACTTCATTGCACTGGGTTTTATACGATATGGCTCTTCTTCTCTCCCCTCCCCCCCCCCCCCCCCGAATGTGTCTCCACCTTGTCACGGTGGGGAGCTTGCGTGTCCCAATGACCCCAAGAGCTATGCCGACGGAAGCACAACTATGTGTCGGACAGGACTTGGGTTAGGGACCAGACCAAGAGAGACACAACCTGCTGCTCTGCAGGTAGACTGAGGATAGCAGTCAAAAGTTCAAATCAGGCGCACGAAGGCAGAAACTCTTGGTCCAGACACATACTCTAAGGTTCTCAGCCGAGGGATATGGCTGAACGCCTCTAAGCCATAAACCCTCGGACGTGAGAGCCGGGCCGATACTCACCTACCTCAAATTGGAGGAGAGATACTGAGCACGCTACATGCTTAGTCCAGATACCTGTTCGAAGGCTCTCAGCTGGGGGATATGAGGGATCCCCGGATGAGAGGGCCTGGCCGTTATTCGCTCACTGATACATAGAGGTAAGGTGCTGAGCCGGCAGCACGTGTAGCCTACCTCGTGAGCAGTTACTAAAGGTGGAAAAGCACGCAATGGTTACGATGGAAGTCTGCATCTACACTCATAGAGTGAGCGTAGTCAAAGGTGGAGGATTGTCTCGCTCACACGAAATGGAACGCTTGGCTAGCGAATCCATTACGTGGAAGCCTGAAGCAAAAGCTTGCTGAGTGGATGTCGCCCGCAGTCTGTCCGTCCCTGGTTTGTGCTTGAGCGACCAGTGGCAAACGGAAAGCCCAATACATGGAAGTGAGGAATTAAAGCAGCCATGAGCAGGACGTGGCAATTCCTCGGGTGAGTCCAGTCTCAGAGCAATATGTGCCGGCTCTGCAATTATGGAAGCCTCCTTGGATAGCAGGGAATGCCCATGGTCTGCCCTTGCCTTCCCATGAGGGTTGAACGTGATGTCTTTGACCGTCCTACCTAGACCAGCTGAGATGTGGGCGACACCACAACAGTAAAGTCTCACGTCCCTTGAAACCCCGGGAAGGCAAACCCGTAAAATGCCTGCTGAAGTCGGATGTGCTGGCCTAAGGGCGCAAATACAACAGGCACAACGCAAAAACATCCGAGTGGAATGTCTTTCGTAGTCGGAACAGCTCTGACTAACTAGTTTTCCGAATGTCCTTCACGTTTGGAACAGCTCTGACTAGCTAGTTTTCCGAATGTCCTTCACGTTTGGAACAGCTCTGACTAGCTAGTTTTCCAATTGTCCCTCGTGCTAGGAACAGCTCTGACTAGCTAGTTTTCCGAATGCCCCTCGTGTCCGGAACAGCTCTGACTAGCTAGTTTTCCGAATGTCCGTCGTGCCTGGAACAGCTATAACTATCTTGTTTTCCGGGCACAGAGACTAGCACATGTCCGAATCGAAACCTCGCTGAGTGGACACCGTCTGCAGACCGGTCTGGTTTGTGCGGGAACGGCCCCTGGCGAACGAAATGCCCAATATATTGAAGTGAGGAATTAAAGCAGCCATGAGCAGGACGTGGCGATTCCCAGAGTGAGTCCAGCAACAGAGAGCTATATGTCGGCTCTGCAAACATGGAAGCCTCCATGAATGGCGGATAATGCTCATGGACTGTCCCTGCCTTCCCTTGAGGGATGACCGTGAAGTCTTTGACAGTTCCAACGTGACCAGCTTGGATGTGGACGGCACCACAAAAGTGAGAGTCCCCCAGAAATGCTAACCTGGTCAAAAACGCACGCAAAAGTCGGATGAGTTGGCCCAAGGGTTTAGGCCCAAGGGTGCATAACAACACACCGCAATCACATCTGAAAAAACACTCCGTATGAACGCAAAGATGAAGAAGAAGATACCATATGGCTCAGTCTCCTGTTCGCAGCAGGTGAAAGCGTCGCACAAAGCACGAACTCTGTAGCTCCAGCTGACGACCCATCAAGAGTCTTCCAAAAAATGCACTCGTGAACCGAAGGACGCGGCCCGGAATCGAACCATCAACCTTCGAAGCCCGAGTCAGACGGCTTGACGACTTCGTCACGGAAGACTCCAAAAACACGCACATTAAATTCACTAAACACACGAATGTCAACAGTACATTAAACACACTAGACTAGTGAGTTATTACATCATGGACATTAAACACATTAAACACATGAGTTGTTGGAATGTGGGTATTAGACACACAAGGGACGTCAGTTGTTGAATTCATGGCGCTTATATGGCCTGTCATATTTGATGTCCACAAGCATTTTTAACGTTCGCAACGTGCACACGACATTCATGAACTAGATCACATGTAGAAATGGACTAAAGTGGTATTACATAATCACTAATGTCGAACTTAAGGGGAGAACTAGGCAGATTCCAGTCAATCTAGAGGTGAGGCAAAATGGTAACGCTGGACTGGACACACATTGAGAACGCCGGATAATCTGATGGTGATTTGATCTATTCCATAATCTCCTAAAGCATTAATCATTTCTGATGTGATGTTGTCTGATAATAGTATAACTAAAAAGTCATGTCTCTTAAATTCACGGATTAAACTAAATAAAAAGAGACATACAAATATGAAGTTAAAGAATTAGAGACATTGATGAATATTATGGGAAGGGTGTGGAGTCTTTCCTTCATCTCTAGATTCGCTAGAATATATCGAGTTCTCTCCATGAGTTACGAGTTATTCATACCATTTTAGTCCTTTTCTGCACAAAATAATCCCATTAAGTGTTCCTAGTCAACCTGCATTGATCACACAAGACACTTAGATAACTACATTAAGTGCTCCAGTCTATTTCCATACATTGCACAAAGAACATCGGAACAATGCACAAGCTATGTGGCTCCGACGAGAATTTAAGTGTGTGTATTCTTGAACTAGCCTTTATAACTATTCTTGTGTTTGTTTGTTTGTTTGTTTAAGTTTTTCTAATTTTGAAATTTAGACTATGCAGCGTTCTACTAACTCTTTGCAATTTCCAATCCTTCCCCTCCTTCCTCCCGAGATTGGTAACATGCACAAGGTACGCAGTTTCACCTAGAATTACCCTTATCCGAAAGGCTAGTCACTGTGATCTCCCTCACCCCATCCCTAGGATCTAACATGCCACCCTCGATTCCTTGTGGTGCCACACACACAAAATGCACATGGCGACTGATATCCGATCGGCTTAAGTTAGAGGCAGGCATCGATCCCAACTAAGCAACTTCTTCCACTTCTGTGGGGGGGGGGGGGGGGGGGGGGGGGGGGGGGGGGGGGGGGGGGGGGTCCCCCTCGCTTCCATCTTCTTCTTTTTTTTTTTTTTAACTTCTTCCTTGTCTTCTCCTCCACTGTCCTCTTCTTCTACTTGTTCATATTCCTGAGAAACAATAGGCCCTAAAAACCAATTCACGTCAAGCGCTTTGTAGACTTGGTCATTTTGGTTGGATTCCGCGGCTAGTTTTCTATGGGGTGAGTTAACCGGTACCTTAGTCACAATGTTAATATTCTTCGCTTCCATTGTGGGCCCCTGTAATACAATGCTTTGGCAGCTGGGTTGTTTTTTTTTAAAGAAAGGGAATGGGGTCCGGTCGTTCAGAAAGCAATAGCAAACTACTGAACGTGAACTTGCCAAGAGATCATAGCAGCGAAAGATACTGGTGTTGACTGCGACGTCCTGTAAAGGATATGCAACTAACTTTAATACAACGGACGATTACATGGCTTCGATCCTTCATATAACATTAATATGAGCAATGATTTTGTTTCAAAAGATATATAACTGAACCACGTGGTATAGATTTCTCACGCATAATATTAATATTGGCTAGATAAATGAACCATGTGGTAAAGATCTCACGTGCATAACTACAAGTCCTCAAATAAGTAACCTTCAGTGTAAAACTGAAGACAAAACTAAATCAACAAACTGTAGGTCAATAATCATCACATCCACAAACCATGAAGATCGTGACATTTATGTTTAGATTAATCGTAAAACTGGTGTACCAGACTGGAGGTGGACGTGTGAAAATATTGACTAATTGAATCCTGTAGCCGCACATAGGTGACAGAGAAGTGGGCCTGACTGGTGCATAGCCTTGACATATTTTGGCGTCCTTAAAAAGCAACAATGTGTAAATAAACAGCCTCTTTCTATTCTTAGAGATGTAGTTTGCCTGAATGATCAGAATTTCTCGGACATGCCAAAATGAGTAATCTATGTACAAGAAACTTACAAAAACCGTTAGGGAAATTAGACTAGACAGTCGGGATTTTTTGCGCACGTTATGAGAAGATATAAACTGGGGGGGGAATGGTGACAACTGGCAAGATTGAAGGGGATAGAATATGGGAAGGGCAGAGAGATAAATATCCGGATAGCTTGCCCACATGGCATAATCGAGACAAGAACACATGAGCTGATTCTACGACTCTGGTGATCGTGTGAGATTGCGAAACATGACCGCCCACGCTTATATGTATGGCACGTGATGAATATAAGGCTCACAGACAACTTATCACAAACATCAAAGAGGCAATCGGCATTTTTGTGGCGACATTGTGAGTAGGAACAAACCGAAACATGTGACAACTTGAAAACAAAATGGAAAACGAGATTCCGGAAAACAACGAAGAGAATATTCATGACAGCCTTTTGTCATGGCATGGAAAGGTGTCAGATAAAGAACTCATTCGTGCTGCTGGAGACTGTAAGACGTGAAGAAGCATGATAGCCCATGTCTATCAGGAGGCACTTTAAAATGATGATGAAAGCAACCTGCAGAATGTAATTAAAGTAAACTGTTAGATAATTATATAATTTTCAGATGGTTTTAGTAACCTGACTACTCCGTGGCGAAGGCGCTACGGATACAATTCGTAATCCCGTAGGCTCGCGGTTTGAAACACAGCTGCGGGCGATTTGGCAGCCGACCGTAGTGAGTTGGTTTTTTACGAAATGGTGTGAGTATCGGTCGTTCCAGAAAGCAATTCAATAGACCGAACTTAAACTTGCCAAGAGATCCATCCATCCATCATGTGCCATGCCGGTAAGCGTGGGCGGTCATGTTCTGCCATCTCACTCGATCAACAGAGTCGTGGATCAGTTCCGTGTTTCTGTCTCGACCATGCCACAAGGCCAAGCCATCCAGATACTTGTTTCTAGGTCTTCCCCTTGGTCTGTTCCCCTCGATCTTACCAGTTGTCAACAAGTTCTCCAAATCATTTCTTCTCATAACATGCCCAAAAAATTGTGACTGTCTACGTCTAATGTCTCTGATCAGTTTACGATCTTCATTTGTTTCTTGAAGGACTTGTTCATTGGTCTTTCTGGCTGTCCATGGTATTCTTTGCATTTTCCTCAGAAACCACATTTCTACAGCCATCAGATGTTTTTCAGCCTGGCTGCTCATTGTCCAAGCTTCACATCCATATAAAAGTACAGGTTCTATGTAGCATCTCAACACTCTTTTTCTCGTTTCAATTGACATCTTTTTATTGGTCAGTATGTTTTTCATCTTGCTAAAGGCTACTTTTGCCATGGCGATTCTTGTTCTAATCTCTTCAAGGCATCTCCCATCAGATGTTATTACTGTTCCGAGATAATTGTACCTATTTATTGATGCATCGTCCCCCAATGTTGATTCCTTCCATATTTTCAATATTTCTGAAAATATTTTCACTGTACAGGGAAAACAGATCTGGAGACATTACACATCCCTGTCTCACACCTCTCTTAATAGGCTGATATTGGCCTACTTCATTATCAACTCTTATGGCAGCTTGTTGTTTCCAATATATGTTTTTTTACAAGTCTAAGGTCTTTCCCATCAATTTGTAGATCTTCAAGCATCCTTATCATGTTGACATGTCTCACTTTATCAAAAGCCTTTGTGTAGTCAATAAAGCAAAGGTGTAGATCTTTGTTTACTTCTATAGAACATTCGATTACGGTTCTCAGTATATACACAGCATTTACTGTACCCTTGCCTACTACAAACCCACATTGTTCTTCTCCTATTTCAGGTTGTATTTTCCTCCTAACTCTTTGCATGATAATTCTTAGCAAAATCTTCGTGATGTGACTCATTATACTAATTTGTTCGATGTTGATCACATTCCAAGGCTCCTGATTTCTTTGGGATTGCAATAAATACAGAATTACATAACTCATGAGGTATATTTCCAGTATCATATATTGTATTAAGCAGACTAGTAACTTTATCTATTCCCTATTCTTCTAAAGCATTAATCATTTCTGTTGTGACGCTGTCTGGACGGTGGTCTTGCCAGATTTCATATGATTAAGAGCATTCTGAACCTCCGTCTTCAAAATTGCTGGCCCTTCATTGTTATTTTGAACAATATATTGTTCGTCTCTGTTATCGTCATAAAGGTTTTTCACGTAATCTGACCCATACATGTAAAATCTGATCTTTTTCTATTACGACTCTTCCATCTTTTGTCTTTAGGCAGCCTGCTGATGTACGTGTTCTTGATTAGTAATCTCCTGAATTCTTTTGTGCATAGTTTCGCATTTTTACTGTTGTGTTGTTTTTCAATTCCTCTGCAATTTTTCTCAAGCCATGTTTCTTTAGCCTCCTTACATAAGGTTCTGACTTTTCTGTGAATTTCTTCATATTTGGCAGGATATTTTTGTTCTGTCTTCTTGTTTCCATTAGTTGTAAAATTTCTTCAGTCATCCATGTCTTACGGCCCACTTTCTTTACTTTTGGAATAGTTTTTTCTGCTGCACAACTGATTGAATTCTCAGCATTTCCCATTGATCATCTACATCTTGAGAGATCAATGTTAGGTCTCTACATATAAGGTGGGCCAAGAGATCACAACAGCAAAAAACGCTGGTATTAATTGCGACGTCCTGTAATGGATATGCAACTAATTTTAACTTCTGAGTAACCTAGGAGTCAGTGGTTAGTGCACATGCCTGCCAGGACAGTGGTCCGGGTTCAGTCCCCAGCAGTTATGATTATTGTTGTCTGACTAGCGCGGCTCTGGTGTACATGACAATTGTCAGTTTTGCTGGGAACTGTCTAGGCAAGAAAGGTGATGGTGAAGGGAACTGGTCAACCCACCTCATATGTCATGACCCCAGGATATGTAGAGACCTAACATTTCACACCCTAAGTGAACTAGTCAACCCACCTTATATGTAGAGACCTAACATTTCACACCCTAAGTGAACTAGTCAACCCACCTTATATGTAGAGACCTAACATTTCACACCCTAAGTGAACTAGTCAACCCACCTTATATGTAGAGACCTAACATTTCACACCCTAAGTGAACTAGTCAACCCACCTTATATGTAGAGACCTAACATTTCACACCCTAAGTGAACTAGTCAACCCACCTTATATGTAGAGACCTAACATTTCACACCCTAAGTGAACTAGTCAACCCACCTTATATGTAGAGGACCTAACATTTCACACCCTAAGTGAACTAGTCAACCCACCTTATATGTAGAGACCTAACATTTCACACCCTAAGTGAACTAGTCAACCCACCTTATATGTAGAGACCTAACATTTCACACCCTAAGTGAACTAGTCACCCACCTTATATGTAGAGACCTAACATTTCACACCCTAAGTGAACTAGTCACCCACCTTATATGTAGAGACCTAACATTTCACACCCTAAGTGAACTAGTCACCCACCTTATATGTAGAGACCTAACATTTCACACCCTAAGTGAACTAGTCAACCCACCTTATATGTAGAGACCTAACATTTCACACCCTAAGGCGGTATCACAAACATCAGAAAGAGGCAGTCATCATTTTTTGGCCACGTTAAGAGAAGACAAAAATTGGAACATGTTGTGAAAACCGGATAGATGTGCGGAAAGAGAGATTGAGGGAGACAGCATGAGAAGACTCTTGTCAGTCTTGTATCGTGGCATGGAAGGGAGTCAACATACGAATTGATCCATGTCCGAGATCGTAATTTGTGGAGAGGCATGATCGCCTACGCCAGTCAGCAAGGTTCTGGATGATGATGTTGATGATGATGATGTTGATGATGATGATGATGAAGGCAGTATCTGCTAGAGGAACTACCTTTATTTCTTGTAGTAACCTGCAGATTGTTACTAAAGTAGTGCACTCTGTACTTTTACATGATGAAGTTATTTTCAGATGATTATAGTAGTAATTTGCCGAAGCTGCAGGCATAGTGGCTAGCCCACTCTCCTGCTGGCCCCATGGTCCAAGGTTCTAATTTGCATCAACATGGATTTTCAAACTAGGCCTTGACATCCAGGTCGATCCAGCCTAAAACTGGTATCAGGAAATGTTCTGGGAAATAAACGTTGCTGACATGATGCTGACTACATCACCCATCAAGTACAGATTGGTAGATAGAATATATGGGGCAAGCAACATATACCCAGGGCAGCCACTGTGGAAAAGTGGTTAGCATGCTTGAGGGCTGCCCTGTCATCTTGGGTTCCAATTTGCACTGGGGCAGATTTTTACAGTTGTTGTGAGCTCCCGTGTCTATTCAGCCTTAAATGTACAACAAGCAGTGTCTTTGGGAGTAAAGGTGGCCAGCATATTGACCATATCACCCCTCGAGTGTGGATTGGTCTATACAAATATGTTGCTAGCACTGTGTGCCCAATACACCTCAAGGCATGTAAAAAACAAGGCCCCTTACCATAAACCCATTATGTCTTAAACCATGGAAAAGACTCCTATACTTTGTTTACACAATCCTACAGATTACTAGTTCAGTTGATCAATTGGAGTTAGTGGGTTCAACTCCTAAACACCATCAGTTGAACTAAAATGTTGACTTCTCATTCTGGACTTGGGAATGTAAATTACAAGTATCTCAGATGTCTGACAGCAGAAGACATTGGTTACAGGGAAAGGTAATACACAAGCTAGCATCAGTCGATTGCACTACCCAGTAGCAGCAACTACTAATAGTAGTAGTAGTAAGTGTATGGACTATGCTCGAGTCCAAAGCTAGTAAATAAACAGAAAAGTAGAATACTATATAAAATTATTAATTTAAAAAATGTGTTCCAACGTAGTTTCCTGCTATGTGTCTGTGATATGATAGTGCCATCACATTTTATAGGCCTGAGAGCAAGGGGGAATAGGTGGTCAATCTTTCCTTCACTTTGGCAAACGACAAGTACAGGCATTGCACCTGCGTTCAACCGTTCTCATGACGTTCGCTTTACTGATATATAATTAAGTAATTTTCAGATTGTTATAGTAACCTACTGATTGTTACTGAAGCAGAGCACTCTATGTTATTACATGATTTCACAATTTCAACAAATTGTTACGAGATGGCTATTGTAGCCAGCAGATGATTACAACTTGATATTGAACATAACAAAACTGAAACAAGTCTTGTACAGGAACCTGATGTGGGTATGTGGGGTGTTAGCACCATAAAATTTTGTAGGACTGAGTGCATGAAAGAACAGGTGGCCAGATTTTCCCTCCTGTAGTGAACAAGTGCTGACATTGAAACCTCACCCGACTGTGCTTATGCCATTGTCAGCGTAGCGTATATTGAAGTAAATATAAAGATATTTCACTGCAAGTCCTTCTACTGAAATGTAAAGTTTCAGGCCTCCACCTAGACTTGATTACTATGCAATATGATGCAGTGACCAACTCTCCCTCCTCATCCTTTCTTTCCTGAAAATTATATGGTAACAATATTTTACAAGGCTTGGATAACACCAGAGATTAACTGGTTGGAAAACATTAAATCCTGATAATAGTAGGAATTCTTCCATGTGTTACAACGGCCCATAAGGAAAGCAAAGAATAGTAACACTGCCAGCTGCCATGTATGAGTAAAGTGGTGAAGGAGGAGGGTTGGTGTGAGACTGGCTACCTCATCCCACAGAAATCTTTAGCTGTACAATCTAGCCAATCATGAACGAGTCTACAAAATCCAGCCAATCATGAACAAGTCTACAAAATCCAGCCAATCATGAACAAGTTACAAAATCCAGCCAATCATGAACAACTGTGCACAATCCACCCAATCATGAACAAGTGTGTACAATCCAGCCAATCATGAACAAGTGTGCACAATCCAGCCAATCATGAACAAGTGTGCACAATACAGCCAATCATGAACAAGTGTGCTCAATCCAGCCAATCATGAACAAGTGTGCACAATCCAGCCAACCATGAACAAGTCTGCAAAATCCAACTAATCATGAACGAGTCTGCAAAATCCAACCAATCATGAACGAGTCTGCAAAATCCAGCCAATCATGAACAAGTGTGCACAATCCAGCCAATCATGAACAAGTGTGCACAATCCAACCAATCATGAATGAGTCTGCAAAATCCAACCAATCATGAACAAGTCTATAAAATCCAACCAATCATGAACAAGTGTGCAGTCCAGCCAATCATGAACGAGTCTGCAAGGACTTGGCATGCATTGGTTGAGGACATTTGCTTCAGCGGGAGATGAAAGCTAGAAGAATATTGGGAAATGAACAGCCAGATCACGGTGTTAGGAATGAGCTGACCACATTATAATGGCTCTGCACTTGAGTACAGTGACTGCATTAGTTTGGTACGGACATGCTGGTTAGCCTATGGATCCACTCAGCCGGTGCAGCATAGAGTGAGCTGTTCTAGTAGCAGTGGGAATGGAAAATGTTTCTGCTTCCGACAAGACAAAAAACAATGTTATGTGGTTCACATAATTCACGTCTCACTTCTAGAACAGATGGGTGAGCATGTCGTGTTGTGTACGGCGTTCCGGTTCCCATCTGTCAGCATAAATCTTGTCCCTTTCCAACCACAGAAAAGGGGGGTGGGGGGGGGGGGGGGGGGGGGAGGTTTGTTGTTGTTTCAGTTACAATGACGTCATCATCATGTGCCCTGCCTAATAGCGTAGGCATTCATGTATCTCCACAGACCTTGGTGCTCTGGGTCAATTCTATTGATGATATCCCTCCATGCCAACATCTTAGACCATCCAGTATTATTTCTGTCTCCTCCTGCCTCTTCTACCATTGAGCTTTCCAGTTGTCATGATGTTTACAATACCACTTTTCATTATATCACTAAAGAACACTGTTTGTATTTCCCAGGCACACATTGTTAATTACTCTATCAGTCCAATTGCAATATTTATCTCAGAAGCCACCTGCCTATTGCTCCCTAGTTTTTCCTTAATTCCTAACGTGCCTATTGCTCCCTACCGTTTCCTTAATTCTTAATCATTCCTAAACAGCATACATCCAAGCAAACAGGACTTCTTGTGCAGCCATCACTAGAACAATAGTATACAGGTCAAAGGTGTCTACAGCTGAGGCAATGGCTTTATTATCAGTGTACTATGGTAGCTTATTATGCTTAGCCGGTGAGTTTGCACACCCAGTTACCAGACTCATCGCAACAAGGATGTGATTCTTCACCATCCACAATCGTTTTCATAGAGTACAGTTCCCCACAGATTGCTACTTGAGCACCATAATCCCTGCAAATAATTTCATTGTAAATCAACTGAAGAAGAAAAGGGACTATACTCTGAAAATTAAATAGACAAGAATATTCTGTTACATGTGGCATTAAGGTTATATAGCATTAAAGGGTAATGACATAAAATGAAACACATTGCTAACATTTATGTAAAACTTGACTATTTTATTGTGTGACAGGGTGTAGAAGTGAAAGAGAGCATGTATTCTGCACATGTTTCATATAGGAAGAATATGTTACTGTTTAAGATACTTGGTTGCATATCTTTTACAGGATGTTGCAGTCAACACCAGCATTGTTTGCTGTTGTGATCTCTTGGCAATTTTATGTTCAATAGTTTGCCATTGCTTTCTGAACGACTGGCACCCATACCATTTCATAAAAAATCAATGTAAGGCGGTCTGCTGCCAATTCTCCCACAGCTGTTTTTTCGAACGTGGGTATGCAGGATTATGAACTATGCCCGTAACCCCATCGCCACGGAGCCAGTTTTAAGATACTAGAGAGTTTAAATTTGCTACTTTCACAGGAACATACTGCATAAAATAGGTTTCCAGAAACTAAAGAAATATAATTTCCACATTACCACTAATATAGTCTCTGCAGACCTGTGATCATACTGATAAACCAAATTGCCAAAAAAAACACATCAACATATCAGCACATGAATTGTTTTCGAACGGGCTTCCTGGAAGTTCATCAATTGTATTATGGCCTAATGCTTCTAAAGCCAAATACAGGAGATCACGATGCATTTACTCATTCAGCGGCCTGTCCTGTGAAGAACTTCACCCTTACATCAGTTGTTCACAAATTCTCACTATCATGAACCTCATGACCTGCCACTGTCGCTGTCTTGTGTGAATTATCTACCACATCTTGGATCCATCTAAATTATGATCTTCCTCTTCTCCAGTGCACTTCTCTCTGTATTTATCTTTTTTAGACTGTCATGTCTTTTTGTCTTTTTACTTGCCAAAATATTTCATTTTCCACATTTGTTTGTCTACATGCATTCACTACAATTACAAAAGTGTCATCTTACTGGAGACTAGATGTGCTACACGATACGCTACTTGTTATAAAGTGTATATGACATATAAACAGAAACATGAGATAGATGGCAACATAACATTTACAATAATTCTAAGCTACAGTAAAAGAAAACATCACATGCTTAATTTTACCATCTGCAGTAACATAGATCTTTTACAGAGACAAAATATGTTCTATGTCAGAACATAACCCTTATCTTTCGCACAAGAACACAGTAAGAAATGTCTGCAAATACGTCATTGACAAGCAGAGACCAGATCAGAATGATGATACCAGGAAGCAAATGAACACAAAGTCAGTAGTGGATTTACTGAAACACTGGAGTCAGATGGTTCAATCATGCAATAAAACTTCACCAAATAACATACCAAATTAGCATTGATGTATAGGTACTCTGAAAATAGAGCAAGAGGCAGAACCTGCAAGATAATGCATTAATGGAATGTCAGAGATCATAAAAACTGCCTTGTATGCAGTTTACACACCACCTTGTCAAGAAAAATCTCTTCTAACACGACACTGAAAGGGAAACAAAGAAAGAGATACAGTAAGTAACCTTATGTTTGGTTGGTTTGTAATGAATGACTTTCATTGCAAATGGATATCTCTACAAGTGCTCCAGTCACTTCCTATAGACCACACAAGAAGAATATTAGCACACTGCACAAACTTGGTAGCACCAGTGCATATCCACAATTGTGAATATCAGAAACACATATGCTATAACATTTTTGTGGTTAGCTGTTCTAATGTGAACATTTTACCAGAGAAGCCGTTTATTTTGTCTGCTCTTTTCGATTTCCATCTGGCAAGGGATTTTTAATGTGTGCAATGTGCACACAGGTCCTCCATGTTGTTCGCCCCTGTACAAGAAGGTTAGACATCTGATCCACTACTTCAGGATCAGGAGTATTACCAGGGAAACATATGTGTTACATTCAAGCAGTATCTGTGACTATGTGTCTTATGCATTTTATCTCACATTATATCTAACTCTGTAATATGCACATGAAATACAGCGAAATATGCCAGGCAATACATTGTCCAACAATATTCATTTTATTGATTTAAAGCTGACATAAGTAATCATCTCCAGCATTCCTGCTTACCATGCCAGTCTCCCCAGCATATAGAACCTTCCTTTCGGCACAGATAATGTTTGCAACATTTACAACACATTGTTGTCTCCAAGTTATTTCAAAGGTCTGCTTCTGTACATCACATTTGGGAAATCAGTAACAAGTCTGCTTTATCTATACAGGCACAAAATATAAGCATTATTGTAAATAGCTTATAGTGAAACATAAGGATGATGTAAGCCCACATTTTACAGCTTTTGATGTGCCTCAATATGGTTGTGAAGCTTCAATGGTTGTGAAGCTTCAATGCTACTGTTCCATAATCACCGAGTGATTAATAGATTTCATTCATAAATATTCCAAAGATACTGTAGCATCCTCCAAATAAAATGTGGGGACTGTGGTAATTCATTAATCCATAGGCATTATTATTACATGTTCATATGAAAAATTGCAATATAAGCCGCCATGGCACCAAGTAATAAACATAAATCACCCTGTTATATTCTTAAGGCATGTTGGGTATGAGGTGCTAGCCTCAATAGTTTATAGACCAATGGCCACTTGTGATATGGTCAATATTATGCCAGCTGCCTTTACTTCCCAGAACATTTCATGGTGCCCATTTTAGATTTGGTAAACCTGTGAGCTCATATCAATATTTGAAATCTGCCTTGAATTAAATATATGACCATCATGCTGGAGGGCAAGCATGCTAGCCACTGCGCTACCACATCCCCCACACTGGATAAAGCACTTGAATGGAATTGACAATCTCTTGAGATACATGAAAGTAGACAGGGGTGATGGTTTGTTGAAGCAGCAAACTTAGTTGTTCACATCACAGCCACTGATGAAAGTATTGTAGACAATGCAAAATTGTGGAGTTTGGGCGTGTTTAGTAAAGAATGTTTTTTTAATGGAAGTCACCATAGCAGGAACCTGTGAAGAGTGAAGACTATCACATTTTGTAGATCTGAGAGCATGGAGGAAGAGATGGCCAGCCTTTCCCTCCCGTACCGAACAGTGAATGCAGACATCGAACCTTCGACCAACTGCACTTATGCCATTATCAGTGTAACCTCCTAACGACTACACCAACATGCCCGCTGAACTAGTTATAGTATTGTGACATTTTTATGTTTATTTTAATCATGAACAATAACATTTCACATTTAAGTACTATTTTTATTCCCTAAGTCAGCTGGCATGTTGCATTTATTCAACAACAGATGTATAACAATAAATATAATATCCTGGATGGCTTCACCAGGAATGCTGGGCCATTCTCACTGCTCTAGTTGAAAGTTCTGATTTAACTCATACCACATCTATGACGCAACTTCCCACAAGCCAGCTATTGTGAAATTATCCTTCAATTTTTCTACTGCTAGTCCCAGCTCTTCTGAATAAACAGGCTCTCTGTCTTTTTCCTTGTTCCCATCAGCAAAGTAGGCCTATGAAATAGAAATCATTATTTTATACTCAATACTTTGTTAAGCTTTATGAGGAACGAAGAAGAAGAAGAAGTTTAACTTCAAATAAATTGTATTTAACATCTTCATGATTATTTGCAAGTTGTATTTCTTGTAGGAGCATGAACAATGAATAAACAATGTGAGGGTAGCATTTAAGCTATTGAAATGTGCTATATAAAGGAATAGAAAGAATATGGCAGGACGAGAAAACAAATAAGTATTATACAAACTGGGAATGAAGAAACCAATAACCAAATGAGATCAAGGTCAGATAATTCAGGTACTGCAGCCATATAAAGAGACACGGCACCTTATTAAAGCATGTGCTGGATGGAAAGGTGGCAGCAAAGCATGCAAAATGGAAAAAAATCACATGTCGGTGGAGAACATTTAAGAGATGGACTGGCCAAAAACCTTATGAATACATGTGAAAATAAAGGACACATTGGAAACACATTACAGCCGCCTTCTATGTGGAAATAACTCTTGATAATGACTTTCCTGCCAAAGAAAGTAAAATATTCAAATTATTTATTTTGAATATATTCTAATCAAACGTTACGACTCCCCCCTGATGTGTCTCCACCTTGTCGCGGTGGGGTGGGGGGGTTGCGTGTCCCTTTCACCACAAGAACTAAGCCGACGGAAGCACAACTATGTGTCACACAGGACTTGGGTTAGGGGCCAAACTAAGAGAGACACAACCTGTTGCTCTGCAGGTAGACTGAGGATAGCAGTCAAAAGTTCAAATCAGGCGTACGAAGGCAGAAATTCTTGGTTCAGACACATACTTTAAGGTTCTCAGCTGAGGAATATGGCTGAACGCCTCGAAGCTATAAGCCCTCGGATGTGAGAGCCGGACTGACACTCGCCTGCTGAAAAATGGAGGCGAGATTCTAAGCACGCTACATGCTTAGTTTAGATACCTGTTTGAAGGCTATCAGCTGGGGGATATGAGGGATCCCCGAATGAGAGGGCCAAGTCGTTGCTCACTCATTGATGCAGAGAGGTAAGGTGCTGAGCTGGCAGCACGTGTAGCCTACCTCGTGAGCGGTTAATAAAGGTGGAAAATGTGCCCCAATCGCACGCAATGGTTAAGATGAAAGTCTATATCTATACTCATAGAGTGAGCGTAGACAAATGTGGAAGATGTCTCGTTTACACCAAGTGGAACGCTTGGCTAGCGAATCCATTATGTGGAAGCCCGAAGTGAAAATTTTCTGAGTGGATGTCGCCCGCAGTCTGTCCGCCCCTGGTTTGTGCTTGAGCGACCAGTGGCAAAAGAAATGCCCAATACATGGAAGTGAGGAAATAAAGCAGCCATGAGCAGGATGTGGCAATTCCTTGGGTGAGCCCAGTATCAGAGCACTATATGCCAGCTCTGCAACTATGGAAACCCTCCTTGGATGGCGGGGAATGCCATGGTCCTGCACCTGCCTTCCCTTGAGGAGTTGGACCGTGATGTCTTGACCGTGCACCTTGACCAGCTGAGATGTGGGTGACCACCCCAACATAAGAGGTCCTAAGTCCTTGCAACCCGAGGGAAAGGCTACCATCAGGAAATAATGCCCGCCGAAGTCGGATGTGCCGGCCTAAGGGTGGCAAATAAAAACTGCACTACGCATACTCGAGTGAAATGTCTGAGTGCCAGAATGCTCTGAACTTGACTAGTATTCTGTCCCGTGCTGGAACAGCTCTGACTACTAGTCTTCCGAAGACCCGAACAGCTCTGACTAGCTAGTTTTTCGAATATCCGTCGTGCCTGGAACAGCTCTAACTATTTTCTTTTCCGGGCACAGCGACTAAGCACATGTCCGAAACGAAAGCTCGCTGAATGGATACCGTCTGCAATCCTACCGTCCCTGGTTTGTGCAGGGAGCGGCACGTAGCGAACGAAAGGCCAATACATTGAAATGAGGAATTAAAGCAGCCATGAGCAGGAAGTGACGATTCCCTCAGTGAGCCCAGCACGAGAGCACTATGTGTCGGCTCTGCAAATATGGAAGCTGCCCTGGATGGCGGAAAATGCCATGGACTGTCCCTGCCTTCCCTTGAGGGCTGATCGTGAAGTCTTCAACCGTTCTAACTTGACCAGCTGGGATGTGGACAGCACCAAAAAAGTGAGAGTCCCCTAGGAATGCTAACCTGTCAAAAATGCACGCTAAAGTCGGATGTGTTGGCCTAAGGGTTACGGCCCAAGGGTGCCTAACCAGACATGCCGCAATTACATCTGAAAAAAACACTGCTGGTGAACGCAGAAGAAGAAGAAGAAGAAGAAGAAAGGTTACGACTGTGCTGTCAAATTTACATAGGAAAACTCATTAATTAGCATTTAAATTGTCACAATAGATCTGTGGTATAGTAAAGTGAACAGAAAGCTAAAGGACCTGCTTTACATGCCTTAAGGTGGAAGCGATGCTACAGGCATTACGGGATAAACTTCTCTCGCACCACACAAAAAGATTTGTCAGTCGTACGAGAGGAATTGATTACACATTTTTATTGCCACTGGCTCTTTACATTACATAAATGCACAAAACAGTCGCTAATGAATCACACATGAATACACAGAATTGCCTATCACTAGTCGTTCCTAACCCTACTACTAAATCTATCTACTCGGCTAAAGAAATACGCATCGACGCTAAGCGATGTGTTCCCTACGAAGTCTGTCCCCTGTCTGACTATTCTCCGCGTGCTGACTACACAGTACGCGGAGGGACCTTGTGCGTACTTCGGCTTTTGCGTGCTGCCTCATTCAGCACGCTTAGAGTAGTGGCCTCTCTTGAGTTTCATTCTAGTTCTCCGTGTCTATCACGTTGGCGTGATTATGCCGTGACCAGAGTGCTTACTCTCTGGTTGACACCTCCGTGTCTCATGAGAGAACTATTTGATAGTTCCCCTTCCTATCTACTCCCTACACCTACCCTGCCCCTCATGTAGGGGCACTTGGTTACCTCTAATCTACTTGAGGTAGACCACTCATTCAGGGTGGTCTTCCCTGAGTCTTGACAGTATTAGGCATACAATGATAGGACCCATATTTTTACAGACCGATCAATGACGATGGGTAATGTGGTAAATATAATGTTGGCCGATTTTAATTTCCAAGACCATCTCCTGGTACCAATTTTAGGCTGGTCAACATGTACAGTATGTATTCTGTATGGTTTATCTTGGTAATCCAGTCTTTATCAATGTCTGTATATCAAAAGTTTGCAGCAAGTAAGCCACTAAATGCAGTTCAGTTAAAAACAAAAAACTACAATAAACTGCAGTGGCATTATAATTATTACCTTTCCTTACCAAGAAGAGGCCCAAGCTGAATTTGTATAGATGAGAAATATATTACCCAACCAATACAGCGGTGTCAAAGTCAGCCTGTTGAAATGGCCACTGATAATTTTCAGAGTTTTCTGCTTATTCTGTGGAAAATAAACATTTGAGGTTTGTAACTGGTCACCTCACCTCATTATGCTGTGCCCTAGTATATGTGAAGGGTTTCACATTTCACTTTTCTATTGCAGAACCTGCTATCGAAATACCTGTTACTTTGCAATAATAAAATAACAATTGGGTATCACAAAACATACTGATACTTCACACTTACTGCAAAAGCATCTGTTTGTCCATCGTATTCTACTTCAACATCATCTTGAATGGGTGACCGATCCGTCTCCTCTATTGTCTGAGACTACGGAACAAAAACAAGTAGATGATCAGGCTGTTTTACAACTGAATGCAATATTATACACTGACATCCAACCCAACATTAGCATAATATTAGTAACACTATCTGTAACATGCAAGTTTGTTCCACTGGGGGATAGAAGAGTATGAAGATATAATTATGAAAAGATAACTTGGTCTAAAAGGACTTTCTGAAGATTGTATTTAGTATATCAAATTATGAGTTGAAATAGTACAAAAAAATAATACAGATTAATATGTTCATTTATTGAGAACCTTAGCTTCATTTTAAAATATTGTCATGACAAGCAATATACATATAAATGTTTAAATATCCCCCATTGTGTTTTCAATATCCCAGTACATGTTTTACTTATTGCCATCTCATAGAACAATTGCTTAGTCGGTTCAGCAGCTAAATGAGGTATGTGAACAATTATAGTTAATGCTTTGAAGCTGTGTTGGCTTAGTGGTTAGTGAGCATGCCTGTCAGGAGGGGTTCAATCCTCAGGAAAGCAGGATTATTTTTACAGATCAGTGCAGCTCAGGGGTCAGCCAAGCCTTAAAAAAGTGGGTACCAAATAATATTCTGACAACTGCCTGGGAAAGAAATTAATGATGAAGGGAACTAGCTACCCCACCTAGAATATGTGAAGGCATAACAATTCACATCCCAACAGCATTATTTACTATGGGACTACCTTTACCTTTTGAAAAGATTGCCACAGTGATTAATAGTACACAACCTTGGCAACAAATATATCAAGTGTTCAATTAAATTATTAAATAAATGTTAATATTGCTGTCCATAAAAGATAGCAGTATTTCAAACTGCTGAATTGAATTTTACAAGCTGCAACTTAATTTTAATAATTTTTAACATGAAATTTATTGGTATATTCCCATGTGAATAAAAGGTTATGTCAACTTCATTAGCAATGGTAACAACATTTAAACCAGTAGTTAATGATGTTTCATTTTGTACATCTTTTCCCTCCAGAAAAATGTTATTAAGTAACCAGTGCCTGTAGAACCATATGAAGGTGTATTAAACAGTACAAGCTGATAGCAAGGGCATACCTTATCATCCACCTCAAACTCTACACCAAACACTGGACAAGCACTGTAAATTCTGTGCAAATTCTGTATCATTTTGGTGGTTGCCTGTAGCTTCTCCATGGGATCAATGCGGAAACCAAGGACATATCCCCCACTCTGAAATATTTACACTTATATCATTTCAATTAATTCTGTTTAATTAACAGTGTCACTGCTTAGTAAGTCACAACATAACCGATAGGAGCTGGATTTTATAATAATGTCCCGCAAAGGACATGCAACTCTTTAAAACAAAAAACTGAACAACAGCTCAATACTGAATATATGCTCAAACAATGAATATTAATAATTAAGGAGTAATGAATGTATAATTAAATAATAATATACACACAAAGGGGTCGACCAGCATGACGACAATTAATCACAACATAAACACCACCAGACTGCCTGTACTATAATATTCTTTTAACAATCAAGTGATTACCTAAAAAACACATGGAGAAGAGACTTAAAGACAGAGATGAATAATATGGGGAGAATATGGATGGAACTGCATGACAGGATGGCTTGACAAGGGTTGGTTGAAGGCCAATGCCCAGTGGGAGATAAGTGGCAAAAAGAAGAAATCAAATTATTTATGAATAAACAATTAAACCATATAAAAAACACTTAAATTAATAAAGAATAATACTTTAGGTCACAGTATAACTCTGTAATGGAAATAGATGCCAAAATAATTACATATGAAGATTTCACTTACCATTTGTGTAGTTTCAACAACCAAGGCAATTCCAAATTTGGAGTCTCTGATTTTCACAGTTTTCTGTTGAAAAAAATTTACAATTTACAATAAAACTGTTGACATGTAATGAATGCAAAGTGCCAAACTACAAGGTGTCAGTAAAGAGTTGTAACTTCAGTCTCGGCTCAGCAAAAGATCATGTCTGTAAATACAAACATCATGACTGAGGATCTTTGTCTGAACTTACAACACAAAAGATAATGTTCACAGACAAAAGTACATGTCAACCAAACATCACAATGAACACTGAAGAAATGTAAAATGTCACAGACATTGAATATCTCGGTTCCATAATCAACAACTATAGGGACTGTTGAAAATAAGTCAGAAATAGACTGGCCATAGCAATTGTAGAGGTTAAACAAGTATTAAGAACCTATGACACAAACTAACAAACAAACAAGATAAAGTAGAATTTTAAGAACACATATCTTTCCTGTAGCAACATAAGGATGAGTCATGGACCATTTTACAATCACAAAGGAGAACACTGGGGATTTTGAGCTTAACTGATAATTGCCCCTTTCTTATATTTGTGATAAGATGGCTATGTATCTTAGCCTCTTTCTTTAATGTGTATAATTTTATATACTATTTTCCAACAAATCAAGTAGTTAAAACATCTGTAGCAGTTAAATACTGACAGCTTCATTGATTATAACAAGTCACTTACCATTTGTATATATGGAATGCTGACATTAAATGATTCGTTGATGTTGGCATGCCATATCAGTCTCACGTTGGTGATGTAAAATGTGCCAAGGTTTCCCTGAAAAAAATACATGAAATTAATGACACAGACTAAGAAATTACTGTTAAACATACATACAATACTTATAAAACAAGAAGACAAAACAAGAGGTAGCATTACTAATACACAGCAAAATACAATTAAAATTGTAGATTGTAAATTACATTTAACAATAAGTAATGAACACAATAAGACAAGACATTAGGGCATTTTCATACTTATTAGCACTATTTTTTACTTATATTAAAGAGATGTTTTATTTTTAATTATAGGATAAAATTACTCAAAGCAAACTTTTAAATGATGAACAAAAACATACAGACATGTAGAGGTAGTTTCACTGTAAATTATTACATTACAGTAGAATTAATGTGATCAACAAGTAAAAACTGCATTTTAAAATATGAAGAACATATTTAATCAATAATTTCCTGCCACTGGAGATTAGAAAAAGAATTCTTGCATGTTACATAGAACCAGTTTTTAACATATGGTTATGAATCCTGGACAATTATTCAACAAGCAAACAGATCCCTAAAAGTGTAGATATATGATTATATAGAAGAATGTTGAAAATTCCTTGGGCAGCCAAATGAATGAATCAAAATGTTTTGAAAGAGGCTAAGACACAAAGAAAACTTACACAAACGTGAGAAAGAAGCAATCATCATTTTTGGCCAAATCATGAGAAATTAAACTAGAACATATTGTGACAAATGGAAAGATTTGTGGAAAGAGAGATGGAGTAAGAGAATGAGAGATCATTCTTGATAGTCTTGTGCCATGGCATAGACAGGGTCAGCACACGAATTGATACATGCTGTTGGAGACAAAAGATGTTAGCACAAACCGTCCACACAAGACACTTGATGGTAATGAGAATTAACTGTATAAACTCAAAATGACAGTTCACTTGTTGAAGGCTTTAGCCCTATATTAAGATCTAAAGGACACATTTTGTTTAAAAATCTGAGAATTGATCTGTTTTGTCAACTAACACATTTTGTAAAGAAACAATGACAAATCACAATATCTCAAAGTAAGATAACTCTAGAAAACAATGTTAGGTGTATATCACTGTAAACTCTGTTTTGGATGAGATAGCATGTGTTGTCAAAAGGATAAAAAAAAATCTTAAGTGACAATAAAGATACTTCATATTGTCATGAAATAATACAGAAAATGCCTTCAATTCATAAGCACTGTGGACACGAGGACTACTTCAAACTCAACTTCTGACTGGCTGGTAAATATAATCAGGCTGCCATAGCAACATGGTGATTTCAGCAATCAGTACTGTGTTATCTGTATACTTTGGATGGCAACTATATAGAAAAGTAACACAATTATGTATAAAGTGGTATATGTAACAAGATTTATTTTCTCTATTTTGATATTACTTACTAGCTTATCAGTAGTTGATTGTGAAGAAGCACTTGGAAATGTTTAATACACCATATGAAAGGACAACTAGATACAAAGGTCACCAGTAACATCAGACATGAATGAGCAATCAATGACAGCTAAATTACCTGGTCACTGACAGGTTCCATACTCCATTGATTTTATCATACACCTGCTCTAAAGGCAACAATCTCACTGTTTATCCTTTATCAGAGCTGCCCGAAGCTTAAGATCTCCTGTACATTTTAGAGGTCTCATATGCTCTGTTAGGACATACAATAATAGCATACTTATTAGTACACTAACCGAATCCATTGAATTGGAGAGGTCATTTTCACAATCAGTTACTGTTTTATTTCCACAATATTGGTAGTAAAAACAGTTTATTAACTAGTTCAGTTAAACTGTATACCATTAGTCATTAGCATAAAGCAAAGAAAATTAATAAAATAACTGCTGCTCGAAAATAAAAGTATAAGGGGTTTGTATCTCTCTCTCTCTCTCTCTCTCTCTCTCTCTCTCTCTCTCTCTCTCTCTCTCCTCTCTCTCTCCTCTCTCTCTCTATCTCTCTCATCTCTGCATGCACGCACATGTGCGCACAGCACGCTGCACGCACACACACACACATATGACTCTTATATTTAGTACACATTAAGTTATAGCTGTACATTTTCTTGACATGTAAACTATAGCAAACAATGTAAACACTTGCCTATGGACAGATATAACTGATGTGAAGAGTCTTGGTGAGCCAGGGACCTAGACACAAACATAATATACGATGTTCACATGCAAAATATCAATGTGCATACATGATGAAGATTTTTCTCCGATATCAAAATCATGCCATGATGAACTATAGATCAAGCTAATTTCTGATTTTAGATCCCGTTCTGTGTCTTATGGTGTACTCATATGTCTATCTATCCCTTATTTATTATATTCTGGGGCAGGCACTACTCTGACCATTATATTTTTGAAGATTTATGTGATATTATAAATGATTACTAGTTATTCTCAGTAGATCCTTTATCCAACATGAGTTTTATGCTGGCTGATCTGATCTCTATAGACATTTAAGATTGGCTTCAGCTGGAAATAACCCAAATCAGTCTGTTAGTTGAGGGGTTGGACACAACTCCCCAGATCCACAAGTGTTATGTTTTCCACACAGATCTCAGGTTTATAATTGAGCAAATCAGTCTAGCCTCATTCATCAAAACAAAATTATGGATATACATTACTTAAATAGTTCATCTATTCAAATTAGATTACATGATAGTAACTGTGTATGCCAATGTGCAAGAACATCTGACACATCATCCTGTAATACTGACTGATCGATTTATTGTCTACTATATAAGTAGTGTTTGAGGATTAGACATCATAGAAGACATTTCGCAATGGCAATGTCCTGTTTGAATAACCATAGTAATCCCACAAGAGTGGAGGTGTTCCTTTAGTAATTATGTAGTAGATTGTCTAAGATAAAACTACAGTTCACAAACGTCTTTTATATCAAATGACAGGCAAGGTGCCATCATTAGATATAAAAGACTTTTGTGAACTGTATTTTCAATGTTATTCTGTACTATAATAAAGTATAATTGACTGTCACCATAGTAATGTCATCTGCGAAGTCAGTAATTGGTTTCTGTCAGAGGTTTAAAGGAAAAGAAGCATTTTGAGCAGTTGGAATTTGCAGCTAACATTTTTTTTTATGGGATGAGGTAGCCAATCCCATGTCTACTCTTCCATAGTCAATCTATTATGACTCATTTGGTAGATTATGGTTTTACTATTCTTTGTTTTCCTTATGGGCCAAGATAGCACACATGCAACAAACAAACTACTCATTAAGTGTCGGTTATAATGCTTCATAATCTCACATGATCACCAATCACGGATCAGGTTTGTTATTTTTATTATGCCATCTTTGAAGACACCTTGGTATTATCTCTTTATCTTCTATTGGTCATTTCCTTTCAAGTCTGCAGTTGTCGCTTCCTTTTAAAGGTTATTTCTCCTCATAACATGTCCTAAATTCCTTAACTACAATATTTAATTTCTGTAATCAATTTGCAGCTTTCATCTGTTTCTTGATGCAGAGCTTCATTTATTTTTTTATCAGTCCAATGTATTCTTTATATTGCCTCCGGAAACCACAACTCTGTTGTACTATGTGTTTCTCAGATTTCAACATGCATGAACAAGTGACTTTTAAGACATTATGCACCTTGAAATTTACAAAAAAAAAGAAAGACAGAGTAAATAAGAAATTCAATACTGACATGACAGAATTTACTTACTAAATTTGTGAATATGAATTCAAAGCGTGTTGAATTACATTTACATATTATATATAGTGCCTCCACAGCCCGCGGATTTTCTGGCAAACAAAACAAAAATTATCACTGTATAAGTATGGTATTATCTTAAATGAAAAATACTCCCATTTGCTAACAAATTCTGCATAGTTCATAACATTCCTGGTGCTAGTTCTGGAGATTCTCCTACGTGAAAATAATTGATCCTATGGGTTTCTCCACATAACAGCATACTTTAACTTCTTCTATGAGAAGAGCCCGACTTCATCTGGGCTGACTGAGTATTTTTCTTACTTTTTCTGTAGACTATATTTCATGGTAGTTGGATTTTCCAGCTATTAGTTTTTTTTATGGTATAGAAAGGCCAATCCAATGCCAACCCTTCTTAGCTGTCTCTTACAACATGCAAGGCAGGTTACAGTGTTACTACTCTTTGCTTCCCTTATGGGCCCTGGTAACACATGGGCATTAGAATTAAATTACTTAATATGAAATATTCCATGTCATGGCAATGATTGTTAGTTGCACATACTTTACAGGACGTAGCAGTCAACTCCAGTATATTTTGGCTGTTTGTGATTCCTGGGTAAGTTTATGCTCAGTTGTTTGCCTTTGCTTTCTGAATGACTGGCACTCATACCATTGTACCGAAACCAATGCAAGGCGATCTTCTTCCAAATCACCTGCAGCTGTGTTTTGAACATGGTATGCGGGATTACAAATTGCATTCATAACCCCTTCGCCACAAGCCTTGATTATTTATTTAAAATTATGTGGCAAACATGAAGATTACCAATGTAGTATTAATCATTCAAATTTACTCAGCTAAGTTTGCAAATAATAAAATTTTCAAAGAATCTACTTACAGAATGTGCTGTGCGAATTGAGATTCCAATGACACAGTTAAAACCTATGGCTGAAAAAAAAGATTAAGAAAAGCTGACGTCATCAAACGTGTATGGACTGCTTTCCACAAGAAAAATGTAGATAATTAAAAATGTGTTTTATTTGCAGATGTTGTTGTGGAAAGCTGCAGCTCTGAATTTTAAAAACGGTGAAAAAATAAGATATCAGAGGCGAGCAAACTGAACAAGCTTATTTTACATCGTTAACTTGAGAGCTATCCAAAAAGAAAACCAGGCTTTTCAAAAATAATGTGAGTCTGCGAGGTAAACTACAAACACATAAGTTTACCAGCAACATTTAACTTTACTGTAATCAATAGCGGAATCATAGCCTGAAGGTTAGTCACTTGATGTACTTCCAGGTAAGTAAAGGCACACTTGGCAATTTTTGAAACTTTTCAGCAATGATAAATCTAGAAGAATAATGAATTTGAGTGAAGTTATGTTTCAAAGTAAGTAAAACTTTTACTGAAACTTTTCAAATGTTGCTATAGGCCTACGAAGGAAAAACTGCTTTTGTCATATGCAGTGCCATGAGTAGTACCAGCGTTTCAAATCAAGAAAGATTTCCACAGGCAGACAATCACAAATCTGGACAACCTTCCACTCAAGCAGAGAGACCTAGGGGTGGTTGACGGAGAGGTTATGATATCTGCCTCTAACTCATACAGACCTGGTTTGGTTCACAGGTCTGTGTGCATTTTTTGTATAAAATAAGAAAAGGATTTTCTTACACACCTCTAATCTTGGGGTAGTAGATCACAAGTCTAGCCTTCTCAGATAAGGTGTGAAAGACTGTAAGGACATGTGTTGCACACATTAAAATGTCCCTCACAGTTGAGAAATGTACAGAGCAAATTGAATAGAAGCAACATACATTAAAATATGACCATGTATAAAATTTCACATGTTTCACCCCAGTCTCCATTCTGACTATATGATACACTGTCGTCATATGGGGATATAGAAAGAGAACTGTTTGAAAATTGAAAGCTTAAAGTTCTTAAACTTACAACCACACCGCAGAATGATTCATCGGACAGCAGAACATCTGCCACAGGGGTCAGCCAGTCCGAGTCAAAGATCCTGGTCACGCATGGAGTTTGACAAGTGTGGTCAACCACGGAACACGGAGAGTTTTGACATGTGTCAACTGCGGGACCCAGGCGAACGGAGGAAACACCAGGTGGCCAGATGAGTCATTGTCATGATGGAAGAAAGCCATAGAAAGGATTGGTGGATTCAAAGAAAAATGGCGAGATAAATTCAGCCAGAGAGCATACGTGTTTTCCAGTGTGTGGATTAATTTCGTCCTGTAGACTGAAGGTTAGTGTTTATTTAGTATGACTCTACTTTTACCCATGGATAAGACTAAAAGAATGATGTCTTCTAGAGAGATCTCTTTTTCTTTGGATAGGGAAAATAGAGATATAGTTCTAGAGACAGTATCAGAAGACAGACGAGATGTTCTTGATTTAGAGAACATAGGCAGAAGAGCTAGATAAGTCATTCTTCGACATGAAGAAGTCTTAATTAATCTTTTGCGGGTTTAGTTCATGTATTGGATGAGTGACACACTTTCGCATTCACTATTTCTCCGAGCTTCTAGGGATGATCTATACTTTATAACAGAACTACCATGATTCTTTCCTGAGATAGTCTTTATATTCTGTGTCTGAAAAATTGGGTTCTGAAATATATCGTGTGTTCTGACTCTAGATGATTTTGTGTAGAAATAATCCAGATGTTTGTTTGTGAATGATAATTTTCTAAAACTTATTGTGTATGATTTCAGATATGAGTGATGATGTATATGGGAAGTACTTATAATGAAGGGTTATAAAAAGGGTATTTTCCCGGAAGAAGGAAATAATTGACAAGGCAGTGGGCTCATATCGTTCTACTAATAGTAACCCAGCTAATGGGATGACTGGGGACAAGAGAAGACATAGCCTGCACACTGCCAGACTGAAGAGGACATATCTTTCCGGTAGGAGGGGGGGGGGGGGGGGGGGGGGGGGGGGGGGGGGGAGACACCTCCAACAGATGTTTATATAAACATCAGGCACACAACATGGCCAGGCTGGACTAACTTGAGCCAGATAAGGATCCCTTCTCCCTTTTGTTTATTTTTTCTCCCTAATCCAGATCTTAGGTGAGATAGCTATACGGTTTTTGGTCCATATTTCTCAAAGGTGGTGGTTATGTTGATTGCCTAAACGGGGCAGAGACCTGTATGCTGACAGTGTCATCGTTCTGCGAGGAACAGCATCATTTTACCTCAACTGCTTCTCCTATGCCCACAACCCTAGCAGCCCAGGAATCAGCAGCTAAGTACCTGTCAGTATCGTCTGTGTTGTCTGGACTAAAGAGGGACTAGCTACCCCCTTTATTTTCAACCCAAGTAGGACCTACCAGAGAGTACTTACATCTTTAACGCAAGATTTCAAGAACATTACTTTTGTATATGTTCGGGATGCCCTCAGGAACATGTAGCATAGCCTTAAGGGGACATTCTGAACAATATATGTGCTATGTGATGAACTGTGACACACATTTGGTTTAGTGCCATTTATGAATCCAACACGGTGTACCAGAACATTAGTTAGAGTTTGGAATTTTAATTCCTCAACTGTGCTGATGATTTGTTTATTACCTCATTGATGGTGTTATTCTAATTTGTGTATCTGACATCATATACTACGCTAACATACACACACACATCACAGGAGCACACCACTATATTATCTCATTATAGTGTTTTGACGGTTCACTTGGTGTTTGTTGTTTTACTTGGCGTGGCGTGATATTAATTAGAATATATTAATTGCCAAAGACGAGTGGAGCCAAGTGTGGCCGGAAAACTAAAGTATCTCAAGGTTCCCAGAATAAGAGTTCTCCTATTTTAATGCTGTGACCTTCCGGGGCTCCACTGGCCTGCTGTGTGGAAACTTCACTACTGATCATCCTCGACCCTAAGGAGTCTTATCGAGCCAATTTCAAGTTTTCTCTTAACAGTCAGCTATTAGAAGTTTGGGATCCCATCCTCATTTCTTTCCTACATACCACACCATGACAGATGTCTACTGTTAGACAATAACTGAAAATGTTGAGGTGCACAGCTTAAAACAAAATAAGAATCAATAAAGAAACATTGTATTATGTTATTTTTCAAATAAAATTCAAATAGGCTTATAAAGAATAATTTTCATTACACAAATAATTTCATAAGTGCTCCAGCCTCCTCCATAGATCATATAGTTCCAAAACTCTGTAGCACCAGTACGAATTACATTTGAGTTATGATATGTTATGTTATGTTATGTTACATGACATCACTGTGCATCGGGCATTCCCATGCGTGCTGAGTCCTACGATGCAGCAGCCATCCCAAAGTATTTCTGCTCACTGATCCCATGAGGAGTTGATTATGATATCTCCTCTCTTTCTCACGAAGGCGGCACTGACATGCTTGATCAGGCTTTACTCCCAGTTTGTGCAGTTGGGCTAGAGTGGAGGTCTCGTCAGTATCAGTCAAATAAGTCTGTACTGCACTGACTATCAGCCCTGTCCATGCTTCTTCCCATTTGCACTGGTGCAGTATTTGCCACCTGGTCTGCACATTCATTACACTTTACTCCGGCAAGTCCAGGTGTGAACATCCAGGTGAGTGATGTGAGGCGCGACTTCCGAATGCTGTCTATCCAATCAGAGCAGAAGCTGGTGAAATATTCTGCAGCATGTTCATGGAGACGGATATGATTATGATGTGTGTGACTTCCTGTTCAGCTACCCATGTGAGTGCTCTGGAGGAAGTGGTGATCTCCGTGGTCAGGCATGATATAATTATCTTGAATGCACCGCTATCCTCTTTGATTGTTCTCTCCATCTATTTTGCCGTGTAAACACATGACCTTGAGCCATGCTTCACGGACCCATCTCTATAGATGATGACGTCTTCTCTATGTGAATGGCGTTCGATCAATTCCTTTATCTCAGTGTCGACCAATAAAGGCAACTGATGCCTGCAGTATCTCTTGTGTAATGACCACCTGAGAGTTTGTTTGCTAGTCCTCGGGTGTTCGTGTTGAACACATTTGAGTGCTAAGTAACATTCAACAGTCCTCAAACATTAAAATGTGTACTCACATAAATTTGCTCTTGGCATCTCAAGAGAATACCATATGATTCGAAGGTTTGTAACCATCAGGCGACCTGACAATAGATTGAAAGTAACATAAATAATGTTGAAATGTGCGAGGAAAAGCAAAATGTAATATGTCAAAATGTGCAAAAGGGAACACTGATACTTTTACTGTTCAGTTAATACTATTAAGATATATTTCAAATGTAAAGAAAATCCTTACTAACATTTGTAATCAGTTGCTCTTAGATGTTTTTTAAAGATACGGAAATCTCTGGAAACAAAGCTTTTATTAATAATTTGAAAGTATGTAATAATTCAAGTACATATTTGTTAAAACAAATTATAGATATTTTCTGAAAACAAAAGATGTCAACCATTGTCATCTTGGACAAGTCATAAACATAAAAGACAATACAAAGACCAGAAAAATCTAGTTTTGCTTAAAAATATTAACCACCATGTCTGTAGCTATAAAATATCATAAACAATTACAAGAAGTAAAAAGGATAGTTTTCTGAAGTACAGATCACAGAAGAAATGTTCTAAAGATAACAATTAACCAGTCAACAGATTTTCGGTATGTCAGACAAGAAAACTGGACTTCTCTGTAGCAAATAGTAAAGAGAATGGAGGGTGAGACATAATAGAACACAGAAATCTAATGAACAATCTGGTAACGTTGTATGGGAAAACTACTAATACCAGAATTTATAACATCAGAAATCATGGTTATGTATGATGATCATCATCATCCTCATCACTCAGTGACTTGTCGTATGTAGAACTTTGCCATCGTAACAAACATATGAAATGTCTCTCTATTCTAAGATGGATACCCTTCCTCTGTTGCTGTCATGTGTAAATTATCATTACATTTTGAATCCATTTACATTGTGGTGATCTTGATCTATGCTTCTCTAGTATACCTCCCTCCATAATTATCTTTTCTAGACATGCATGTCTATTTAAATGTCCAAAACATTTCATTTCCTTTAATTTTATTTCCCTTAATAACCAACCGGCTAAGTGGCCAGCCCAGTGGCGAAGGGGTTATGTATGCAGTTCGTAATCCTGCATACTCGCATTCGAAACACAGCTGTGGGCAATTTGGCAACAGACCGCCTTATGTTGGTTTTTTTATGAAATGGTATGGGTGTCAGTCGTTCAGAAAGCAATGGCAAACTACTGAACATAAACTTGCCCAGGAATCACAAACAGCCAAATAATTGCCATATGACGGTACACTCCACCAAAGTCATGAATGGGATTTTCCCAGTTCTGCACAAAAATGGACAAATAGGAAAGGAAGATACCATTGGAAACGAATATAGCGTCACAGAACAACAAAGTACTTTCTGTGTGTGTGATTCGAAAGGAAAGGACGTGTCTTCCAGAGAGCCGTGTGTGAAGCGCTGTATGCGACTGATTCCGAGCTTAGGCGAACAGAATTCAGGAGGAAAGATCGATTGGCAAATGGATACTTAAGACAGGACTCGAAAAACCTAGACACGCTGCAACTCTGAACGGTGAAATGGCAGGTTTGCACCTCAAAGAGGACATTGGGGCAAGGCAGGGAGTTTCGTGTGAAACATTTACTAATTAAACACCGCTCCTACATCTCGGGGGCAGTTTAATAACACCCGATAACTGTCCGCTGTTATTTGTCCCGCTCGACTCGAAATAAAAGAGTGAGTATTGTTTTCATTTGGAGTCGCCTAATCATTCGTCACATTGTTCAAAGCGTAATGAGTTGTTTATCAGTCAATGAGAGAAATTACCTATTGGCAATAATGCTGGGGTTGACTGCAACATCCTGTAAAGGATATCCAACTTTTAACTCTGAAATTTAAAATTATTTTCTGACAGGAATAGAGGTGGTTAGATTATGCAAATTTGAGTTATTCCTCCTCATGAGTTCAGGTATTCGGAAGGCTATGGAGATCAGGGTTCATGGAGTTTAAATTAGTTATTGTTACTTATGTTAGACAGTATATTAAATTACAAAATCTACAATGAGACCACAGGAAGTCTGAAGAACCTTGTATTAAAATTTGTATTTGTTTGTATGTAATACTGTACTAACCATTTTAAACATTTCATTAGATAAAATTTCAAGAAACAATGTTATAATAATAATCACTCAATATTTTGGTGCATGGAAAACATTAAACAAAACAAAGCTGTTAAATAAACAATGTATTAAGAGCACATGCAAATGACAAATAATTATCTTTAGCTTAACAGTGCAGAGAACTAACATTGTTTTATTCTAAGTTACTTCACATCAATTTGTTTTAATTTTTAGCAATAATTATTGGTATTAAATACCCTTTCAGTTGTGTAGTAAGATAATTTAACATGAGTACACTGAAAAATTATAGCAATCTTACCTCTGTCTCCATTATTTCCTTTGGTATCTTCTACTGCATCAAGTTTGTCTATTAGTTTTTCTCCAGGTCTCAGCTTCAACTGGCTGATTGTTATAGTTTAAAACAATGTTATTACCTGATTGCAATTTTCTAACCATATGCAACTAATGTAACATATTATTCACAACACTTTTTTAAAGCAATAAACATTCCTAAGAAGTCTTTGAGAATATGTTAAATAACTTTCATTATACTTTTATACTTGTCTACCAGCCTGGTAGTCATTAGTTCAAATCCCCATTAAGTAGGGAAACATTTTTTAATTGACCTGGCTCCCAAGTTTACAGTCTAAAAGAGGTACCAGAAAATGTTCTGGGAAGTAAAGGTGGCTGTCGTGATATTGACCACATCACCCATTGAGTGCCAATAAAAAAAATATGGGGCTGGCACTATTTATCCAATATGCCTAAAGGTGTGGGGAAATCTATACTTCATATTTATGCAGACTAATACACATGTTACCATTCTATAGCAGAATCCATGTTGAATCTATGTATCGCCTTGACTTGTCCTGCCACTGGATTCAGATGGACTCAGGCGAGAGAGTGAGGTCGACGAATTGCGCAACTCTTCCTCACTTTAATCCAATTCATCGCGCAAGTCATTCTTCATCCAACAACAACAACAACAACTATGCTGAATTATAGCAAGAACATGCATTTACAACATTTTAAAACATTTGTAAATTAGAAAGAAAAATTGTTTGCTTATTTGTGCAGTGGTAAAAGACACACGAGACATCAAATCAATAGACTAGTGTAAAATAATTAATAATGTGTCTCAAAGCATTTTCATTATATGAGTCTGTGATGTTACAGCGCCATCACATCTTGTAGGCCTGACAGAAATTAGTAATAGGTGGCCAATCTTTCCCTCACTTTGGCAAATGACAAACCCAGGCACTGAACTGGTGTCTGACCGTGCTCATGACATTACCAATGCAATTCACTATCAACTCCACTAGTCCGCCCGCAACAGACTAGTATATACTCTGTAAATACATTGTCCCATATGCCATTTCAAATGTTCAAATGTGAATTACTCATGTGAGCAATAATAAGTGCAACAAATTTTTAGTTTAATAATTCATAATGTTAATAATATAAGGGTAATCCATTGTAGATAATACTAAAGGAGAATCAAAATGTTATGCCTTCATATAGGTCACATAAGGTCTATAGAAAATATGTCAGGGATCACAATTGGTGGTCATAATATAAATCACTGACATAATGCTGATGGTATTGAGTTGGGGAAAGTACAGAAATTCAAGTATCCAGGCCCATGGATAACATCAGATGACAGATATATCATAAAGATAAAGAACAGAATTAGACAAGCAAATTTGTCATTTCATAAAATGAAGAACATCGTATGCAACAAATTCTTGTCATTGAAGGTTAGAAAAAGAATCCTGGCATGCTACATAGAACCAATGTTAACATATCTTAAAATAGTAAATAAGCAACAAGATTCATGGATACCTCAAAGGTGTGATTTTATAGAAGAATGTTGAAAATAACTTCGACACCAAAAATGAGCAATAAAGTTTTGAAAGAGGATAAGACACAATTACAACTTATTACAAGCATCAGAAAGAGGAAAGAGGCAGTTGCCTTTCTCTTTACCAGTGTAAATAGAGCAGAACTGGAACTGGGGCACTCTTCCGATCGACGGTCCCAAATTATTTAGTGTAAAATTCATCCCTTATAGGGCCTCATAAGGTTATTTCCAGGGCAATGTGTTGAGAGTATCGTCGTCTGCCAGACACTAGACCGATCGACTTCTGAGTGTGTGGTGGACTGCTAGACCGATTGATGGATACAATAAAGGTTTATGGGCCCTCACTGTCATCGGAGTGTATATCCATATCTTGTCCTACCGACGACAGTGAGGGCCAACCAGGCCCAGACACATTTATTGTATCCATCGATCGGTCTAGCAGCCCATGACACATTGAACCGGAAGTGATCGACAACACATTCAATGCTCGTTCCGATATGTATAATCCCCCCCCCCCCCCCCCCCCCCAAATCGGGTATGCCGATAAAAGAGTTTAGAACATGTTTTCCGACGTGTTTACAACTTTAGTGCCACAATTTCCACATATAACTGAAATATTATTGGTACGTATTTCCATTTTCTGAGTTCTGTATTTTAGTTCGTAGTTCGCATTTTTTTTTTTTATTATATCAGCTAATGAGGCCCTGTAAGGGATGCTTTTTACACTGAATAATTTAGGGTCGTCGTTTGGAAGAGTAAAAAGAAAATCCTAACCTGCACAGTTCGCTGCGACTGCACTAGCCAGGCGGCCTTAATTCCTCAGGCTCAAAGACCCCTCTGCCATACACCGCAAGGTACTATATTGGCAGTAAATGATAGTAAATGACAGTTTGGAAGAGTGTCGGAACTGGAACATATCGTGACAAATGGAAAGGGACATAAAATGTAAAATGGAAAGATGGAGGAAAGATTCTTGAGGAAGATGGAGGAAAGATTCTTGACAACCTTACGTGAGCAATTAATGAATTATCAAATGTGTGGAAGAGTGTCAGGTCAGAATTTCAATCATCACTCAGACAGAGCACCAACCAATAACTAATAACTTCAATTATCAATTACCATATTGGCATATTTCATATTAATATTATAATAATACTAGCTGACCCGGCCCGGCTTCGCCCAGGCCCTGGAGGGGATCTATCTATCTATCAGTCTGTCTGTCTGCTTGTTTGTCTGTCTGTCTGGCTGACCCGGCCCGGCTTCACCCAGTCCCTGGTGGGGAGCATCTCATTTAATTCATATAAGTAGTCATATAAGCTCTCCCGTTCCCGACTATCTGTCTGTCTGTCTATCTGACCGGGCCCGGCTTCACCCAGTCCCTGGTGGGGAGCATCTAATTTAATTCATTTACGTAGTCATATAAGCTCTCCCGTTCCCGACTATCTGTTTGTCTGTCTGTCCCAGCCCGGCTTCACCCAGTCCCTGGTGGGGAGCATCTAATTTAATTCATATACGTAGTCATATAAGCTCTCCCGTTCCCGACTGTCTGTCTGTCCCAGCCCGGCTTCACCCAGTCCCTGGTGGTGAGCATCTAATTTAATTCATATAAGTAGTCATATAAGCTCTCCCGTTCCCGACTGTCTGTCTGTCTATCTGTCTGACCGGCGTGGTTTCGCCCAGCTCTTGGCGCACAGTAACTTAAAAGAATGTCCTTCCACACACCATTCAATGAAAACTGTAGAAAAAGATGGGTTACAATGTTATGCATTATGCATTATTTTTATGAAAGCTTTGAAAATGCCTTAAAGATTATATCATTATTTATTATAACTCATATGCCTGAAAATAACTATAGACAAAGAGTTTAACAATAGTGCAAGTAAGTCCAACAATATGACTATAAAGTATATAGAAATGTTATTAAAAGTTATGCCCCTTGAAATAACTTTTCTAGAGTAAAGTCCCCCTGCTATATAGACATTATATAATGAAAATGGAAAAGTAAATGTTATTAAATAAGTCGAAGATTTTACATTAAGAAATTATTATAGTCGGTTGCAAATGAATGAAAGGAAGACGTGTAGAAAATTTCATCGGATGTACCGTTATCGAACGCATCCAATACCCACAAACCCACAAACATACACTCTGTTTTTTTATAGTAGATATAGATATATATTGTATGATATATAAATATTAATAATACAACAAGCTGTTGGCGATTGGAAGATGCGGAGAAACATGGTCGCACGCGCCAGCCGGCAATGCACTTGATTCTGGTGATAAAACTGAATAACGAATATGAACATGTGGCAAATGTCAGTACCTTGCATTGACATCAAATCTAACATCTCGGTCTTCCCACAACTGTTCAGCCGCCATTTTGACGCCGAAATGTAGCAACGGGCGGAAGTGGAAGTATTTGGCAGTTGTGTCATGAATAAATTCACTGCAGTTGCTTACAGATTAACTCTCTCCGCCCCAGCGGATGTTACTTCAGAATATTCCATCCCAACGTTTGTGTACTGTAGAGTAACAATCTTTGAATCCTAATGGATTAACATAATACAACCAACGGACATAACTAGTTAAAGTAACAGGTGGAATGGTATGGATTTAAGAAAAAAAAAAACGAAAAAGAAGATCATAAACATAACTTGTAGAGGGTGTTTATAAAGTCTCACTACACTTTATATGTAGAAGAAATTTGAAAAAGTACATGACGTCATAAAATATGTGCTCCACTGTCCATCGTGAAACAATATGAAGCGATTGGCTGTCTTCTGATGGATTAATTCTTTCCACTCTAAAAAGAATAATGTTATCTAAGTTAGTTAGTTAGTTAGTTAGTTAGTTAACTAGCTAGCTAGTTAGTTAGTTAGTTAGTTAGTTAGTTAGTTAGTTAGTTAGGTAGTTAGTTAGTCTTTCCTCTTGAGCCTAAGTCAGCGCATGATCTAAGGAAGGAAGAATTTTATTTTTGGTTGAACAAGTGTTACGAAATGGCGGTCGATCCAGAG
>JACEFZ010002858.1:0-67500 GCA_014155875.1 Cepaea nemoralis
TTTCCTTTCCTCAAGCAAGGTCACCTTCACGCAACCGACAACTGCTCACGACTTCAGCCAAAAAAAACTCACTTTCTAGTTGTAATCTGTGATTTTCATATATATCAAACGTAATCCGTCAACAACAACTGGACTTAAAGCTGACGCTATCCAGTCTCTTATTTTCATGTGGAACTCTCGCCATGGTCAATTTAAATAGTTGAAACAAGTTTAATTGAAGTGACTGTATAAAGTATTGCAGACCTTGATTTCATAATTCTGGACTTCATACCATAACCTTGAGTTCACCTTCAAGAGTCCCACGGGTTAAAACTCATAATGATTTTTGATGCAGAACGGCATTACTTGATCTCAATATAGCATTTTGCGTTGATCAATTTTCCAGTTAATTTCCTAATTACGTAAAAACATCAGTCTTTCAAAAAAATATAAGTATCAATCAAACCTTTTCTTTAGCGCTGACCTTGAAATTGGATCTCCTTCTTAATCAGGAATCTAGTGCAAACCCAGAATAGCTACCAACAGTCGGCTTTCATCTGTTGTTTTTCAAATTAATTACTTCTCCGGACATGCCCGACATAACTATGGCGGTATTCTCTCTCCGCGACCTCCCATGTTTCGTAGGTCAAAGGCACCAAATCAGCCTCGTGTGACAGTGCTACACACAAAGGCTATGATCGTGAACGTATAGTATCAGACCAGACAAGTCAGTCTTCACGTTGTAAGAAAGTATTTTATTGATGAATCATTCTAGCTCAGCAGATATGATGGAGACTCCCTTCGTGGTGTTTACATCTCTTCTCGTTGGTCCCCCAGTCAAGTCTCTAACCAGTGACGTGTGTGTGTTCCTAGATACACTTCTTCATTCGTGCACACACGTTCACTATGGTTTTCCCCCTAGTCAAGGAATGCGCAGCATTCCTTAACTCTTTACTCCTAACCTAGAATCCCTCACTGTTACAGGGCAGACCATGGGCATTTCCTCGCTATCCAAGGAGGCTTCCATAATTGCAGAGCCCGCACATATTGCTCTGAGACTGGGCTCACCCGAGGAGTTGCCTCTTGGCTACTTTAGTTCCTCACTTCCATGTGTTGGGCATCTCGCTTGCCACTGTTCGCTCAAGCACACACCAGGAACGGTCAATCTGCGGGCGACATTCACTAGGTAAGCTATTGCTTTTAACTTCGGACCACGCAATGGATTCACCAGCCGTGCATACCATTTCAAGTTATTGAGACGTTTTTCCACCTTTGTCCACACTCTCTATGAGTTAGCTGTGATGTCGGTTCCTAAATCAATCAATCAATCAATCAATCTCTATGAGTTAGATACGGACAGTTTTCATAACCATTTCATTCGACTGGGGCACTTCTTCTACCTTTCAGTACTCGCTCATGAGGTAGGCTACATGTGCTTCCGGCTCAGCACCTTACCTCCGTACAGCAGCTGAGAGCCTTCGGACAAGTATCTGAACTGGGCATGTAGCGTGCTCAGTATATCACCTCCATTTTTTGGTAGGTGGGTATCGGCCTGGCTCTCACATCCGAGAGTTTATGTCTTAGAGGCGTTCAGTCTCAACCATCGACAGAGAGCCTTAGAGTATGTGTCCGGACCAAGAACTTCTACCTTCGTGCGCCTGATTTAAACTTTTGACTGCTATGCTCAGTCTACCTGCAGAGCAGCAGGTTGTGTCTCTCTTAGTCTGGTCCCTATCCCAAGAGCTGTCCAATATGTAGTTAATATCCATCGGCATAGCGCTTGGGTCAGTGGGACACTCAAGCTCCCCCATCACGGCAAGGTGGAGGGGGGAGGGACTGATATTTTAAAATGACTAAAAATTTTACTAAAATATAGATTCAAATTTTTAAAACAATTTCACTGTTCCTAAGCTTCCAGGTTGGCCTAGTGTAAAATGGGTACCAGGAAATATTTTGGGAAACAAAGGTTGTCGGTGTGATACTTAACACATCCCTCGCAGAGTGCCCCTTGTCTACAAACAGTCATCACATACATGCTCATAACTGTTAACTGTTAGTACTGTTACTGTTGTTAATGAATAATGTTATGACTTATGACATATTACATATATTAACCACAAAACAATAATGTTGCATGTCTACTACTACTACTAGTCTAATTCGTTGACACAATCGGTTTACTAAATCGACACAGTACTAGTAGTGTAACGATTACAGTCGGATTACTGATTAGAATACTCAACACACTGTGACACTGACAGTGACACACTACCTTAAATATCCTCAACAGTAGCGCGACATATGCTCTCCGGACGCCAATTGATTTCCCACAAGTAGCTAAAGTAATAACAACAGTCACGACGATAATAATCGGTAAGAAAAGCAAGGAAATTGCTGCCATCAAAACGTGTTCACTCATGGTAGAGGGTGATGAGATCTAGACAACATTAAATGTCGAGATAATCTGGCCCTGGCTAGCACTAGCATGCAGACGACTGGAGTCGGCTGTGCGTCTTCCGCTATGAATAGCAAGGTCAAGGTACACGGGGTCGAGGTTATTGTACTGTTTTATTATTAAGAGCGATTAAACCTGTTGAACTTTGACACAAGTGTTTTTGATGATGACTTGTGAACTGCAGTCATTGTAATAGCATGAAACGATCATCGATGCATCATGTTAGCTTTTAGGTTCACCCCAGAAATGCCTAATATATTACTAATGTGGATTCCTTTATGACGACGAGTTACCCCATAGTCATAGTCGTGGAGTGTCACTGGGTTACAACTTACAAGTTAACTCAGTATGGGGGAGGAGCAGGAACATACCATTTAATTGACTACGTATCTTCGGTGGCATAAACAGACAGCGAACACTGTCCTTTTATGCGACGGATAAGATAAGGTAGAAAAATGTACTTTTACTTCACGCTGTCTTAAATATCGAGAGCACGTGTGTTAACTCAGAACCTGAGAAGTGCATTAACAGCCCAAGGGAATATGCGTGTTAGCACGCTTTTGGCGAGCATATCTTATTTTGGGATGTTTCTTAAAGAAGGAGTTGGGGGTCTCAGTAATGAAGGGAGTCAAGCTGTCTGCATCGCGATCAGAAGGTTAGGTTTGAGACCCCGCATTCGGTTCACGCATCCGTTTTTTTTTTTTTCTCCGGCGATCCCTGGGGGAAGTCACTGGAGCTACGGAGTTCATGTTCTGTAGGTCACTTTCGGAAAGCATTTAGTCTTGTCCATACATGCTCGTCCTCTAGTGTGCGTTGATGGAACCTTTACCAAAACAGTGCGTGAGTAGCCACAGTATGGCTATCCACATAACTTTCCAAGATGCGCTACTTTGTCTCAGGTTGAATTTATCAGCTACGGAATAGGCCTACTGGTTGACAAAGTTGAACATGCCATTTTCAATTATCTAATAATACAATGCAGACACGAAACAGAAATCTAAAAGATATAATAGGAGTGGTTAAAGATGTTTTCAACAACATGAAATCTGAATTAACTTCTAAAGAGATTAACAACACAATAAATATGAGAATTGTCAAATGGTATGCATATTCAACACTACTTCATGGCGCGGAAACCTAGACAATGAACAAGTAATTAGAAAGTCGAACAGAGACCCTGGAGATGTGTATATACAGAAGCATATGTCGTATTTCATGGAAATAAAAACAAATACAGAGGTTCTAGAAAATTGGAAATGAACAGAAATAAAAGAATTAAAGAAATGAATTTTTTTTTTAAAGAGACGAGTGAAATATTTCAGCCCTGTTAATTAAAAGACATAGCTCTCTTATAATAACCATTGTGGAGAGGGGAGGGATCAAAGGCAAGCTAGCAAGTGGTAGACTTTGATACAAGTGTGAAGATAACCTAAAGAGATCGAACAGCATTTTGACAGAATGTACAATCAAAGAGAGAAAGAAGCACAAATGGAGATCTATTGCAGCCAATCTTTATTGTGGAGAGGGCATCTGATTGATTGAATACAATATACGATGTGGGAAGAGACTAAATACCTGGATGGCTTGGGTACGTGGCATGGTCGAGACAGGAATACGGTGCTGATCCACGACTCTGGTGATCGAATGAGAATGCAGAACATGACCGCCCACGCTTACCGGCATGGAACATGATGGATGGATGGATGTGGGAGCCACGTTAGGGCAGTGCCTAGCTGGAGTATCGGTATGATATCGAATTCCCATCGAGGCGGATTGTGTTGTTTTTTTTTTAATTCACAGGTGCTCTCAAGTCGATCCAGCTAAAATGGGAACCAGAAGATGTCTTGGGAAGTAAATGAGGCCGGGGGCTATTGATCAATCACCACTCGAGTGCCGACTGGTCTATACAAATATAGGGCTAGCACCACATACTCAGTGCGCCTCAAGGCAAGTAAAATTGGTCCTTATATATATATATATAAATATATATATCACTTCCATGATCCCCAAAATGATCGATTTCTTTTCCGATGCCGCTGACCGGGTGACAAGTACCAAATCAATAGTTGTACCTGAGTCCCCAGGTCTTATGGCTCCTCTAGTTGACCTCCCTGATTAATGCAGACTGCCTCTGTTTTCAACTATGGCATCCAGTTTTCCCCTGTGCAGTCCCATTCTCTGCTCCGAATGTTAAAGTCCCCCCAGATGAGAAGCCTGCCACCTGAGATTTCCTCCCGCTCCTTGAGCTCCCTAGTAATAGATGAGTCTACCGCGGCATATACATGTATAATATTTTAACTGCAGCCGCCAATCCCCAACTGAATCCCCTGAACCTCTATTGCTGTATCATTCCACTTGCTCATGTCCAGCAAATAATGTCCCACCCCCTGCTTGGCCAGCAGACCTTATCCATGTCTTCCCTAATCACAAGCATTTATATTGTAAACATAACTAGGACACCGATAGTTATTAACATTCAGTTCCTGCACAAGACGACATTGAAGTCGTAAATCGTTTTTGTTTTTTTCAGTACCGGCCCTCTCTATCTGGCACTACGACAGCACACTCTTATATGTTTCACTGTCATACGCTCCGTTTAGCTTCTGAATCTTATCCCTGCTCTCCTATTTCTTTGCCCTCTTCTCTTCACTCTCTTTTCGTTGGCTGTTCAAGATGACATCGTGAACAGAGCACGATCTTCGTAGCTCCAGCGATGATTCTTATAAATTGTTTCCGTATAAGTACTTATTGTACTGCAGGAAATACAGTCACCCTGGTAGAGCCTGCCTGCTGGAGAAGAGACCCGTTACGTCCAGAAGACGTCCATACACCGAGTGTTTCCCCCACACACCAGACGCCCCACATTAACGACCAATTAACCCATGGTCATCCAATTTCTCCTCATGTGATTTCACCTTGAACTTAAGGGTTTGATATTTGAGTTCTCTCTCTCTCTCTCTCTCTCTCTCTCTCTCTCTCTCTCTCTCTCTCTCTCTCTCTCTCTCTCTCTCTCTCTCTCTCTCTCTCTCTCTCTCTCTCTCTCTTGATACACTTGATTTTATCATGTATAATATAACATTACTGTAATGTGAGTGAGAGCGTTAGTGAGTGTGTGTGAGAGAGAGAGAGAGAGAGAGAGAGAGAGAGAGAGAGAGAGAGAGAGAGAGAGAGAGAGAGAGAGAGAGAGAGAGAGAGAGAGCGCGAGAGAGAGTTGAATTGCATCACTAATTGTTAAGTTACAAAATGTATATGTACAATTTTTCTCCATTTTCTTTACAATTTTACGACAATGCTCACGACAATCGTCACTGTATGTGAGTGTAAAGTGTGGGAGTTTTGATCATAATAGTAGATTGGGGGGATCGGGGGATGTGTGTGTGGGTGGATTCGTGATGTGTGTGGGTGGGCTCAGGATGTGTGGGTGGGCGGGGTGGGTTTGTGTGGGTGAGTGGGGGATTTGTGTGTGGGTGGGTGTGGGATTTGTGTGTGGGTGCGTGCGAGATGTATGGGTGTATGGGGAGATGTGTTTTTGGGTGGGGATGTGTGTTTGTCTAGGTGGTTGTGGGTGAGTGGGTGGAGGAGGTTATGTTGGTGGGTTATGGGATGGGTGGGGGTATATGTGTGGGTGGGGAGATATGTGGTGGGTGGCAGGTGGGCGTGGTTGTGGGTTTGGAGATGTGTGTGTGTGGGTGAGGGATGTGTATGGGTGTGGAATGTTTGGGAGGATGGGTGGGGAGTGTGTGTGGGTGAGAGATGTGTGGGAGATGGGTTGGGGGAGGGTGCGTGATGGGTGTGGGTGATGGATTTGGAGATGTGTGTGTGGGTGGGGGATATGTCTGGCTGGGTGGGGGTGTGTGTGGCTGGATGGAGGATGTATGTGTGGATAGTGAGGGTGATTGTAGTTGGGGGGTGTGTGGATGGGTAAGAGATGTGTGGATAGATGTGTGTGTGGGTGAGGGATGTGTCTTTGGGATGTGTGTGGGTGTGGTATTGTGTGGGAGGGGAGCTGGGTGTGGATAAATGATGTTTGTGTGGGTGGGTGCAGGTGTGGTTGGGTTTGTGGGTGGGTGAAGGATGTGTGTGAGGGTGGGGGATGGGTGGTTAGGATGTGTGAGTGTGGGTGGGTAGATAGGAGATGTATTTGTTGATGAGTGGGTAAGGGATGTGTGGGTGTTAGTGGTTGAGGGATAAGTACGTGTGTCTAGGGATGTGTAAGGGGATGAATGTATGGGTTGTGTGTGCGTGGATGGGAGGTGTGTGTTTGTGAATGGGGAATGTGTTGGTGGGTGGGGATGTGTGTGAGGGATGTTTGTATGGGTGGGGAGATTGTGTGTGGGTGGAGATGTGTGTGTATATGGGTAGGGTGTGTTGTTAAGGGATGTGTGGCTGGGGGAATTGGTGGATGGAGGATGTGTGGTTGGGTGGAGGATGTGTGGTTGGGTAGAGGATGTGTGGGTGGGTGATTGTATATGAGTAAGGGTGTGTGGTTAAGGGATGTTGGTTGGGGGATGGGTGGGTAGAGGATGTGTGGGTGGGTAGAGGATATGTGGGTGGGTGAGTGTGTGCAGGTTAGGAGATGGTGGGGGATGTTTGCAGGTGTGGGCTCGGGATCTGTGAGTGGGCTGGGGGAGATGGGAGATTATGTGGGTGAGTGCGGAATTTGTGTGTGGGCAGGTGCGGAATATGTGAGTTGACTGGGAGATGTGTGTGTGGCTGAGGAATATGTGTTTGGTTGAGTGGTTGGAGGTGTGTGGGTGGAGGAGGATATTGGATGAGTGATTGTTGGTGGGAAATGGGACGGTTAGAGGATATGTGGGTGGGTGGGGAGATGTGTGTAGGTAGGGGATGTGTGGGTTATTGAATGTATGTGTGCTTGGGGTGTGGGTGGATGGGATGTGTGGTGGGTGAGAGGTGTGTGTGGGCGGGGAGATGTGTAGGTGTAGGGATGTGGTGGATGGGTGGGGGAATGTATTGTATGTGTGTGTGGTTGGGTGGGGGAGTTGGAGTGAATGGGGGATGTGTGGGTGGGTGGTGGATGTGTCTCATAACATAGTGATATGCATTGTTTATGTTTACAAAATTCACGTGACAATGTTTTTTTCCTATGCACTGTTGATGAAAGAAAGATGAGTGATTGGAAGTGCCGAATGTAAGACGGGCCTGCGTGCCCAATTTGTTACCCTTTGAAAATAAAGTCTGTTCGTTCGTTCTGTTCGTTCGTTCTCTCTCTCCCCTTCAGATAACTGAGACAAATTTCATTAGTTTATGATGGTGCAATGTTCTTAACACTTTAAGATACAAAGTAAGCCTACTTAAATTAAGCCAGACATTCTTATCAAACGAACTATGCCAAGATTATTGACATGGAGTAAAGGTACACTTCGTTTCGCTCAGGCTGCAGTCTCTTTTTATGAATGGTATTCCCAAACGCCACACGCTGAAGTTCAAGAATGCGAATATCGCGCGCGTCGCAGTTTCCGTTCACTGCGAACATAGACTAGTAGATGAGGATCTAGAAAAGAAATTCAGGACTCATGTACAAGTTCGTTGTAACTTTCAATTCTATGTTAATTTCTGTATCGAGTTCTACGTTTGTGATGTTTATAAGAGTAAGAATTAACGTTTGTGATGTTTATAAGAGTAAGAATTAACAGTATGGGATTTTCTAGAAATAGCCTAAGCTAAAACATCTAACGGCAGTTGGAAAACAAGCAGATCCAATAGACCGCTGATCAAGTTAACTTTTAAACTTTAAAACTAGCGCTACCCAACAAAAAGAATAGGTAAATAATTATAGCATGCGTGAGACACACACACACACACACACACATACACACACACACACGCACGCACGCACGCACGCACGCATGCACGCGCACACACACACATATTTGGATCTTCGCCACTGCTACGGATTTCGTGCACTGTGTTGATAGTATTATATTTATAACAACAATATCCTGTTCAATGCATCTGGATTATAAATGGGATATATAGTGTCATTTGGAATTTCATATAAAGGATGTTTAGGTTTTTTCTAGCTTACACTTTTACTATTTCATATTGTGTAGATGATTTAATCATCTCTTTCAAATTGGTGTGATTGATGATTGTGTTGTGCTGTACATCTTCATTTATGTCAATCATCATTAAGTGCTGTGCCGACTGGCGTAGGCGTTCATGACTCTCCACAGATCTCGGTCTTTGGTTTTCTGGATCAACTCTGCCGTTTATATTCCTCCATGCCACCGTCGCAATCCATCCAGCATCATTTCTCGTGGTCAGCCTCTGCCTCTCTTCCCCTCAATCTTTCCAGTTGTCACGATGTTCTCCAGCGCCTCTCTTCTCATCACATGACCAAAAACGAAGCTGTTTGTCTCTTTCTTATTGTTGTATATTATGTTCTAGTTTCATTAGCCACTTTAAGGCATTCGTTTGTTAGTTAACTTGGCAGTCCAAGGAATTCGCAACATTTATGTCAATATTATTATATATTTTCAGTACATGACTTAGTTATTAGTATGGTACTCTGCAATAGTGCAGATGGGCTGGGTCTGCACAGCTTGCTGGTGTAGTGGTGCATGATAAAGCCGATGTGGTCGGATCTGTTTGGTATCGGGTGTACAGTGGAGAAGAACGGGTAGATGATCACGGGTTGGAGAGAACTGCGCAGCAAGGAGTGACTAGGGGATCTGGCCGGCACTCAGGACTCTGAGGAAAGGCCAACCGAACACAGAATCAGGCTGCTACTGGTACCATTAGTATTGGGACTCTTCGCTGGCTGTTGAAGATGAGGACAGAACACGTATGGGAGTGTCCGAAGTGCTATGATATCGGTTCTTGTCTCAACTCAATCCTTTGCAATATTGATTCCTCACTCCCCCCCCCCCCCCCTTTTCCATGTTTTTTTTTAAAGAAATTGTTTTTGTGATATATTGCTTAATCTTTCCTTGCTGTTCTTTAGGGCTAGGGCTATACATTTGTAATCAGTTGACCTTTGTCATAGACTGTCTTTATTGGTACGAGTGTAGGTTTAATTGTATACAACATTGGCGCGCGACCTTTCTCTTATTATTTTCTTTAATTGTGCAAGAAAGCGTCAATAAATGCACAACTTTTATCATACGGTCATTAAACGAGAAATTCAGTCAAATCAGTCAACTTTCGACCACTAAATTAAGATCTGTTTATTCTCTTGCAGATGGATTCTTCAATTGTGTGGAGACTCCGACGATTGCTGGGAAAGATCGAATCCGCCTTGAGCAGCGGCTGGACTACAGCTCTTACCTATGTTGGTGCTACAGAAGATGCCTCCTTGTGGTGGAAAGCCGTGTTTGAGAGAAGAATACTTGTACAGTTACCGCGTGTCCCATGTTTCTAACATTGCCGAGTTCTGTTCTACAATTCTTCTTTTGTTTTCCATCGCCCAATGCGGCATAGGCCCTCAACCACCTCACTCCAAGCCCCTTATCTTTAGCTACCCCATGCAGCTCTGTCCATGTCATTCACATACTGTTCATTTCTGTTTCTACTTGTCTTCCCCTGAGTTGTTGGGTCTTCCTCTATCCATCCATCCATCATGTGCCATGCCGGTAAGCGTGGGCAGTCATGTTCTGCCATCTCACTCGATCACCAGAGTCGTGGATCAGCTCCGTGTTCCTGTCTCGACCATGCCACAAGGCCAAGCCATCCAGGTACTTGCTTCTAGGTCTTCCCCTTGGTCTGTTCCCCTCGATCTTACCAGTTGTGACCAAGTTCTCCAAATCATTTCTTCTCATAACATGCCCAAAAAATTTCCTCTATATATTTTATCTATATATTTATATTATTACAACTGTCCCCTTTGGACTCAGCCTTCAAGATGTAATATTGCTGCTCGTTCATTCCTTTCATCCTTTCTCGCTCCACGAAATACAACTAGTTTAACTTACAGACTACACTGAATACCAGCGATGGTTCAGTTACCATATAATCTATCTAGTTTTGTTTCTCACAACTCATACATGTGATAAGTTAATCATTTACGGAATATAAGATTCTCATACTAAACTAAACTGGCATACATGAATTAAACACAATAAACCGGACCGCTACTCTAGTGAGGCCGCTATAACATAGTAAACACATAGTATCCTCTTGGATATCTAATTGCCAACTGAGTCAAGAGCAAGTGGAATTTAAGATGTATAACTTTTATATGTATATATATATATTTTTTCTTGTAGCGTTTTTCAGCCGGTATCTCTGGCTAAGGTGTTAACGACTTTATCTGTAATCCCGTATATCCAAGTAGGGTAACGCAGCTGTGCGAGATTCGGTAGAGGATCTCGTCGCGTTGGTTACTTACAGGGGTATGTGAGCCGGTCGCTCAGAAAGCAATGGCAAACTACTGAGCGTAATCTTGCCAAGAAATCAACAACAGCTATAAAATAATGGAGTTGACAGCGATGTCCTCTAAGTAGTATATGCGGAAGTAAAAAAGCGTTTTTCATGTATTTCTATCAGTGTAATTTGTTTTTTTTTGTGTTTCCTGGCGAAGGTTTTAGCACATTTTGTCAGTTGTAATCGTAATCCAGTGAAGCTTGCCGATTCTACTTCTCGTGTTTGTTGAATTATTCATCACGAATCAAATGGTACATTTCACACATCACGAGTATTTGTCTGCGATTTCTAACTTGCAGGCAGCCAATGCTCTCCACACTTCTCACTTAGTCAACTCCCCTACATTCAATCATCTATACTCCATATACTTTCTGGCATATAGCACTCTCTGACAAGCCAATCAATCAATCATGTGCCATGTCGGAAAGCGTGGGCTGTCATGACTCGCCATTAGGGGTACTGCGTGGTCTCGAGGTATGGTGTCCGCCTCGAGTGCTGGAGGTCCCGGGTTCAAGCCCCGGTGAGGACCGGGACTTTTTTCACGTGGACGTCTAGTAATAAAATTTTCCCTGGTCTCTGGGTAGTGAGATCGGACGCCCGTGTGTATTGTTGCGCACATAAAAAGTCCCTTGGCAGTTGGAAATCGAAAAAGAGTAGCCTAACGGCGCTGCCCGGGCAAAATTTCGAGTTAAAAATCTACCCAAAGTATTTCAGGATCCTCGCCGGAGCTACGGAGTTCGTGCACTGAGCTGAGTTTCTCCAGACTCCTGTTTGAGTTAGGAGGAGAACGGAGCATTTATGGGTTACACCCGCGTGCCGTGATGTTGATCCATCGACTAAACTAAACTAAACTAAACATGACTCGCCATTTCACTCGATCACCAGAGTCGTGGATTAGCTCAGTGTTCATGTATTGACAATGCCATGTGGCCAAGCCATCCAGGTATTGTCTTCTCGGTCTGCCCCTTTTTTCTGTTCCCTTCGATCTTGCCAGTTGTCACTAAGTTCTCCAATTCATTTCTTCTCATAACATGTCCAAAATATTTTGACCGTCTACGTCTAATTTCTCCAATCAGTTTACGATTTTCATTTGTCTCCTGTAGTACTTGGTCATTGGTTTTTCAATCTGTCCATGGTGTTCTTTGCATTTTCCTCATAAACCACATTTCTGTAGCCATCAGATGTTTTTCAGCTTCACTGCTCATTGTCCAAGTTTCACATCCATTCACTAGAACAGGCTCTATGTAGCACCTTAATACTCTTTTTCTCGTTTCATTTGACATTCTTTTTATGGTCAGTGTGTTGTTCATCTTGCTGAATGCTACTTTCGCCATGGCGATTCTTGTTCTAATCTCTTCAAGGCATCTCCCATCAGATGTTATGACTGTTCCGAGATAATTGTACCGATTCACTTGTTGAAGAATATTCCCATTTACTTGTATATTACATTGTGGTATTTCGTTCTTCCTAGTGACGACCATAATCTGTGTCTTTTTACAATTTAATTATTACTCCAGTTGTTCACTGTGTGCAACAACCGCATCTACTAATTGTTGCAGATCCTGCTCATTGTATGTAATCAATACTGTATCATCTGCATATCTAATGTTATTGATGTTTCGTCCTCCAATGCTGATTCCATTTGTATCTTCTACATTTCTGAAAATATTTTCACTGTTTAGAGAAAAAAGATCTGGAGACATTACACATCTCTGCCTAACACCTCTCTTAGTAGGCTGATAATGTCTCACTTCATTATCAATCCTTATGGCAGTGTGACAGTGCTACACACAGGTTATAGTCGTGATCGTACAGCACACACAAGTCTTCGCGTTGTTATAAAGATACTTTATTATCTGGATCGTGCTATCTCAGCATACATGATGTAGACTCTCTTCTTGATGTTGACATTCTCTCCCGCTGGCCCCAAGTGACGTGTGTGTTTTCCTAGTTACCCTTCTTCATTCGTGCACACACGTTCACTATGGTTTTCCCCCTAGTCAAGGAATGCGCAGCATTCCTTAACTCTTTACTCCTAACCTCAATCTCCCACTGTTACAATACCTCCCCTTCTTCAAAGAGAATTTTTCCTTGAAAAAATCTCAACCCCAACTTTTAATTAGTTAACTTTACCTCTCTATACTACAATAACAACAATTCCATATATTTCCTAAGTCAATTCTCCTATCTCCTCATAGCCAATTGCTAACCCGAGACCATAATATCTAAACTCTCTACAAAACTCGTTATAAAGTTCTCTAGAAACTTTCTACAAAACTCTACATAAAATTCCCCACAATACAAAAGTCTCCATAAGCGAACCGCTTTTAACTTTAAAATGTCCATCTAAATTATGATTGACAAAACTGAAGATATTCTCCTTATCCTTTATTTCCCCCCTGATTCACATTCTCACACTCTCAGTATTTTAGGATAGACAGAAAAAAAATAGCTAGATTAGATTTGTGTAGGTGCGCACCTGAAATTAATAAAAGTAAGGAAAAAGTAAGAAAGTAAGAAGTAATCACCTTTCTCTTCCCATACATTCTCAAAACTTTATCAAAAAATAAAGTTTCAAAATTTATCTTCAGTTTCCGTCAATAATAATTGTTATTATCAAAAAAATATGTTAATCCAAAACTGCTAGCCTTTGTATTATTCAGATCATCAATTTCCCGTTTACCATTCCTTCAACAACAAAAAACTTCCTAACTATTATTATACTGTTAAGTACAGTCTTCTTCTTCCAATATGCAGTTATTTAAATGCCAAAAATCAACCTGGCATTCCCCCCATATTCTCCCATTAAACGCTGTTCAACCCAGCTCCTATTATAAACCTTGTATATACATTGCATACCCCACATGTAATAACAACATACCCCTTCATTACTACATATAGAGTCACTTCACTAACCACTACTTTAATTCATCTTCTAACTGAACTTCAAAGTAATAATCATTTTAAACACCCTTAAGGTAACTCAATCAACCCAAAACATCGTAAAAATAACCATCTAAGTTAACTTATTTTTCACATTTCATAAAACACAATTGAAGTCCCAACAATTGAGCAAAGCATTTCAATCCCCTCATCATATTTATCCCCACACATTAATCAATGTACACATACAAATTTCAATACCATATTCTGAGTACCCAATAATAATTTTCCGCTTTAGCAAAACTCCATCAAATACCTTTGTAAACACAAAAATATCGTGTCCAACTTCTTCTTCTATCTGCCATCTGCAGAACCTTGTATCACTCTATTCATCTATCACTTCTCCATTTCTTTAATAACCTCAAATTTTTTTCTATAATTGCAATATCTATATCAATGTCGCTATCCTCTCGAGGAGAGCTATCTTCTTTCATATCCGCTTCTTCATCAGTTTCTGACTTTTCATCCATCTCTTGTTCCCCATCTGTATATCCATTACTAGCAACCGCTAATCTCTTCCTTTCTACATCCAATCTAATTTTTCTGTCTTGCCGTCTCAACAAATTTTCAAATAGTGGCATCTCTTCCTCACTCGAAGAATTCGCTCTAAGTTTCCTTTGCCTCTTAATTTCTTTTTCTTTCTGTCTATCCAACTTTCTTTTTACTGCCTGTCTTGTATTCATAAATGGAGGTTCAATATTTTCGCTAACTGCCTCTTCACTAATATAATCGTCATACACGTTATTTTCCTCTGTCATGACTGTTTTTGGTACCGTTTCTTCTTGTTCAGCTGTAGTAGATGCTGTTGTTACTTTTTTTCCATTCTCTATAGGTATTGGATATACCGATTGTCTGACAATCTGTCCACCTGACAATATTTCTTCGGAACAATAATTATTATTATTATTATTATTCTCTGCATCCCTTTCTTCAATATCCCGCCTTAAGTGTTCTACATGTGAACGTGCAACATGCCCTGAAATTTGATTCTTAATAGTATACGACACTGGACCCTTACAACTCTCATCGAATCTGAATTATTCCAAGCTCAGTTACACGTATTTGTTATTTCCATATAACCATGGTCTTAATGCCTTCATGAGACCTCTAGTGTGCAACTCTGCTTCAGTCTTTTGTTGTTTTTGTGTTCTACTTTCTAATAGATAAACATCTTTTGTATCATTTACTCCCATCCTTGGAATTCGTCTCCTGGCTTTTGCTACTTTTCTGCCATATATACTGTTATCTTGTTCCGAAGAGTCACTAACTAAAAATTTGCCTGCTTGTCTACCACTAACCATACCGCACGAGGAAACATCTCGCTTCGAGTCAGGATCGTTCCTATTCATTCCTTTTAAATCTCTGTCTGGTGTACATTCTATATCAAAATCTGTGAGGTCTGAAGATTCTGATTCATAAGATTCCTCGGTTCCACATCCACGATTATACATGAGCAAAGTTTTTTTCATTTCTAACCCTAACACTCTTTCTAATTTTCTTTCTGCTGTCTTCTGTCTTGGGTTGTCCAACTTTTGTACCTGTGTCTCTCTTTAATGCAACGGTGTTTCTCTTCGTCACTTTCAAGTCAGTTGGCTTTGACTGAGTTTCTACCAAGTCGGTTTGACTTCCCTTCGTTATCTTGTTGTTTGGTTGTATCTGGGTTTTCTTTCCTACTGTATCAACTTGTGTCTGTGTGTTCCGTTCTACCACTTCAATCATCTGCGTCTGTGTCTCTCTTTCCTGTCTACCCCTAAAAATTGAAAATACCTGTCGATCATCAGCTAAGGTTCTATTAGTCTGATGCTGATTTTCTCCTTTGTTTGCCTTTGCGAGTGCATATCTCAATCTTCTGATTTCAAACCATTGATTTCGTAATGTTTTCTGCTCTTCACTATTAGATGGCCAGTTCCATTTTTTCTTATAAAAATTCTGTCTCTGCCAACTATTGTCCTCTGGCTTGCCATGTTGTCTCTCTTCATACCTTCGTGTTCTCGTCACGTCGTTTACTAAATATGCATGTTTTTCAATAGAAATAATCCATTTCTTAAACTGATTTGCTTGACCACTAAATCTTTCAACATCAGTGCTTATATTTTGTTGTCTTAACACTGCATCCAACCTTGATATTGCCCCGCCAACGCCAGTCAGTACCTGTGAAAAATCTTGGGATTCCATCCTAAAATTTATAATTATCAAGCAATATACAAATATTTCAAACAATATTAATTTCAAACCCAGCAACAATACATAATATGTTAACTACTCTAATATTATCTAATTATCTTAACTAAAGCCTCCAATCGAAGATCCTGACGAAGAAATATTCCTGTTTCAACCCTGAATTCTGACAAAAGAATTTAAATGACCTCCTGATTCAGAATTACCTACACCACATAAAAAGGACTCTAATCAAGCTCGTTTAAATGAGCAGAACAACGAAGAGCCTCTGGGTTTCTTTCCTTAATAATTTAATCGAAGTCGAAGTCAGATTTTTCAAATTATTTCCTGACGTTGATTATGCTCGATATCAGGCTCGCAACAAGACTGTTTAATTACTTGCTCGATTACTGTAGATTCCCTTCAAGTAAGCGACAATTGCTCACGACTTCAGCAAAAAAAATTCACTTTCCAGCAGCAATCTGTGATTTTCATATATATATTTCAGCGCAAACGTAATCCAGTCAACAACAATTGGACTTAAAGCTGACGCTATCCAGTCTCTTATTTTCATGTGGGACTCTCGCCATGGTCAGTTTAAAATTACTTTATTCAAACCCCGAGTTGAGACAAGTTTCATTTATGCCTTCTTTTACTTGAAGTGACTGTAGAGAGTATTGCAGATTTTGATTATGCACCATAACCTTGACTTCACCTTCAACAGTCCCACGGGTCAAAACTCATAATTTGTACTGATTTTTGATGCAGAACGGCATTACTTGATCTCAATGTACCATTTTGCGTTGGTCAATTCTCCAGTTAATTTCATAAATATGTAAAAACATCAGTCTTTCAAAAAAATATAAGTATCAATCAAACCTTTTCTTTTAGCGCTGTCTTTGAAAATGGATCTCCTTCTTAATCAGGAATCCCGTGAAAACTCAGAACAGCTACCAACAGTCGGCTTTCATTTGTTGCGTTTCAGAATAATTACTTTTCCAGACACGCCAGACATAACCATCTTCTATGGCGGTACTCTTTCTCCGCGACCTCCCATGTTTCTTAAATTCACGGCACCAAATCAACCTGTGTGACAGTGCCACATACAGGTTATAGTCGTGATCGTACAGCACACACAAGTCTTCGCGTTGTTATAAAGATACTTTATTATCTGGATCGTGCTATCTCAGCATACATGATGTAGACTCTCTTCTTGATGTTGACATTCTCTCCCGCTGGCCCCAAGTGACGTGTGTGTCCCCCCTAGTCAAGGAATGCGCAGCATTCCTTAACTCTTTACTCCTAACCTCAATCTCCCACTGTTACAGCAGCTTGTTGTTTCTACGTTTATCACATTCTAAGGCTCCTGATTTCTTTGGGATTGCAATAAATACAGATAAAGTACGTAACAAATTAACAGCTGTTTTTATGTCTCGTATCTTTAAGGTTTCATATCTAAACATTTTGCGTTATCTTGTCACTGAATATATCAACGTGTTACTGCTACTGGCATCTTGCCGTTTTGACAGATGATAGTTTGGCTAGGACCAGAGATGGAGTTATACCTCTCCATAGCACACAGCCTGGACTGAATTATAGAGACAATGTGTTGGCCATGCAGCATAATCCCGTTCTCGGCCTGTCTAGATGACTCCAGAGGAAAGATAACTTCAATTCATCTGGAACAAGATAAGCTGCAGAAGCTGTTGGATCAGCAAAATAATACTCTAACTGTCCACCTGTGGGGACTTTGATTTAAGATCAGTTGCTGATCAAGGCTTGGGCCTGGTCTTCCCTGCCACGACATTAAGTCTTCATGTTGCATTTCCTCTCAACAGGATAAGGCTTGTAACCACCCAGTTGCCCTCTACCACCTGAAGCCGTTGGCGCAATGTTAGGTGTCGGGTTTGGTGAGCGCCGCCCAACATTCGGCGCTAACAGAAAGCAGATAGTAATACCGTGTAAAGCAATGGCAAATTACTGAACGCAAACTTGCCCAGGAATCACGAAAAATCAAAAAATGCTCGGGTTGACTGCTACGTCCGTAAAGACATGCAACTAATTTAATTTCAGTCATATCTAAGACCTGTCATTCATCAACACGTACATAGTTAAGATTTGAAGAACCTAAACACTGATTTGTAGTTTTCTTTTTTCCCCAGAAAGGTGAAGTGGGAATGTCCCTTGGATGGTTCCGTAGTAAGAAGATGGATGTGCTTTGGGAACTGGAGTTGTTAGTGAAGAGTTTGTCTCACGAGGACCTGGTGTCGACAGGGAAGCCGAGAAAGAGAGATGACTCTCCCACAAAACCATCGACTTCCACTCAAGTGTGGCACTGGACAAAACAGCAACTTAAACTGCTATTGGTTTACAGACCAGTCACTTAAAATTAACTTACATTTAAGGAAATCTAAACAGCATGTGTATAGAGACTATATAGGACATGATGAGAGAAATGAGTGGTACAGTAAACAAATGAAGAGAGCCTCAAAATATTATTGTCATGAAGGGCAGACAATTTGTGTTCTTAATCAGTCGTCTGTAGATAATACAGGAAATTACTTCAATGAAGTAGAAACTTATACAGATTTAGCCAACGGACCTAATAGACAGCGGGAGTCGATAACTCAAAGAACAAAGTCTCAATTTGCTGCAATTTCGACAATTAATGGCATTAGGCCACAACGTAGTGCCAGTTGTCCAGATATGTTTTGTTCCAGAATTAATATGTCTACGTTTAGCGAGCAAAACGGCTCTTGTAATCTCAAGCATGCTACCAGTTTGCCTTCTCACTACTCTGAATGCGACGTGTTTGAAAATGACAATTCTACGAAACTGAGCAAAGTTAAGAACATGTCGAAATCAACTGCTTGTAACACGCATTTTGACTGGGCGAAAGACACAAGCCACTGTTTCCGCATGAAAAAGAATCATCCCGTTACTGATAAAGATATTAACCAGATTGATTTGAACATATTCAATAATAAAGGTTTAGACGAACTTCTGTCACATAAGGATACACTAGATATGTTATGGGAAGCTGATCTGTCCCCAGAAAAAGAAATGTGCAGCCTAAATAAATATAAGGTAAATGGAAACCAAAGCTATTTGAGGGATAATTGTACTGACGGTGCAGGAAATAACAACTGTGAGGAAAACTCTAGTTTTAAAGCATGCAGTAGTACTAACTCTATCATTGAATTCTTGTATTATCCCGAGACTCTCAGCTCTGTTCACAAGTCTTCGCCGATAGAGCAAGAACCATTCACAGAAAATGATCTAAGAAATACGATAACGACCAGTGGAAGTATTATTAATAATGGTGCCCTTATAGACAACATACAGGATGAATACAAGTGTGGGCTGAATTGGAACGCTTTTGTCGATGGAGCAAGTTCCTCAGTTGATAGACACGCTGCAACAGACAATCATGGTGGTACTTCGTGTCCTTCGTCTTTAGCTTGGAATACTTCTACGAGTGCAGCAATCCCTCGTAATTTGAATATACCTACCACAGCGTGTGTACCAGACATCAACAGTTCACGCGATTATACAGATAACTCAGATACACGCAGCGACCGTTTACTAAAATCTTTGCAAAAGTCAGTGGACAAACTTGGCAAAGTCAAGCTGAAAGGAGCAGGACTTTTAACAAAAGCAAAGAAGGTTGGCAGAGTTATAACAGACTCTGATAGATTAACATCAACAAATACAACATTACTGAGATCGACTGAAGCTGAAGACATTCCCGGCTCCGAGAATCTGGAACCTGCAGACATGGGCGCCCTTCACAGGTCTACTAAATCTGACGTGATTAAAAGAACAGAGCTGGCAAGTGAGAACGCGGGAGTTTTTCCATGTGCGGGTTTGGAAAGTGAAAGTGGTAAGAATACAAACCAGGCAACTATTGTTGTCTAAGATGAGTGATGTCCTAGGTGAACATCACAATAGTAAACTGTGTTGATGGTCACTTCAGACATAAGATTAGGGACATTTTAAATGTTCTAGGTGGAAATTGTTGAAAGAAAATGTGGTTCAGAAATTTTATATGTCTAACAAATAGAATACTTAAACTTCAGTTGTCTTCTTAATAATAAATAAATGCATTCACACACACGCTGAGGGAGAGAAGAGAGAGAGAAGAGAGAGAGAGAGAGAGAGAGAGAGAGAGAGAGAGAGAGAGAGAGAGAGAGAGAGAGAGAGAGAGAGAGAGAGAGAACGAATGCATACACTTTATTTTCAAAGGGTTAAGAATTGGGCACGCAGGCCCGTCTGGAATTCTGCCCTTCATATCTCTCTTCTCTCATACATTATTTCATTCATACATCACTTATGAAGCTAATCTTAGACAACAGAACAATATGCATTAAAACACATGGGATATGTGTAATAATCAATAATACATGACTCACTAAAACTAATTTTATACATGGCAATTATAATTACCTAAGGTGTGTGTAAAGTACCACAGCTAGGGAGGGGAATGTTTATTATACTAGTTGACTTTTGAGATAATTATTGTTATGTTTGGTTGGGGAGGGGGGGGGGTGGTGTGGCATTTAGTCTGTACTGAGATAGTGTTCAAATAAATTGTGACTGTATGTATGAGGATTGTTGGTGTCTTCGATTTCTTGTGGAAGATTTTTCCACAGCTGAGCTTCAGAGTACGCTAAGCTTAATATGTATAAATCTATCCTAAGTTTAAGAACATGAAGTCCATATGTTTAGTCGTTCGCTATGTCTTGAGTTATATTTAAACAATGGCCAAAGGTAGCGAGGAGCATTTTGATATATGATTTTGTGAATTAGTTTGGCTTTTTTAAAAAGATTGTGGCAGTAACTGAAGACATTTATGTAGGCTAGAATTGTCGGTAAGCTTCTTACCATTAAGAGAGAGAGAGAGGGGGGGAGAGAGAGAGAGAGAGAGAGAGAGAGAGAGAGAGAGAGAGAGAGAGAGAGAGAGAGAGAGAGAGAGAGAGAGAGAGAGAGAATTCCTCTGAATGCCCTGTGCTGCAATACGTTTTCTTTCAGTAAAATTCGGAACACATGCTTGGATATCCAGGTCTGCTCGGGTTCTACTTAACTTGGCGCAACCATCTCGCCTTTGTCCACGAGCTCTTCTCGCGGGAAGACGGAAAAAGGCATCTACGGAGCAGAAGCGGCAGGCCAACTCCAATAATTCCCAGCCCGGTGTGAGAACAGTAAGTGTCAAAAGAATACATCTGGGGAACAGTTTCACTCTCCAGGTTTATCAAGTGTTCAGTTACTAGTTCATGCTCGAATCCCATCTAATGCGAAGGAGGGAGGATGGCTGAGAGGTAGCAGTGCCCGCCTGAGGCCCAGAAGCAACTTTGTTAGAACACTAGCATAGGGCTGTGCACTTTTATAAAGCCAGTGATTTCTCCCTGGCCTAGGAGTTAACGTCTTTCTCCGTAATCCGGTATATTCTCGTGAGTTACACAGCTGCGCGAGAATCGGCAGCGGTTCGCGCCGCTCTGGTAACATATGGGGGTATGTGAGCCGGTCGCTCAGAAAGCAATGGCAAATTACTGAGCGTAATCTTGCCTAGTACATTAACAGCAGCTGAAAGATGCTGGTGTTGACTGCAACGTCCTGTAAAGGATATGCAACATTTTTTAAAGTGATTTCTAGTGGTATCACACGGTCCGATGATATCTTTGGTAGTGATATCGGGTGTCTAGTCGATCTTGCGTCGAAGCACACCTGTTCATGAAGCGAGGCGCTGTCGTCATTTGGAGATAAGTTCGAATCCCAGTCGGTAACTATAGATTTCAATTTGTATGTCGTCTAGTGCGTCCTCGAGTCTCTGCTTCTGTTTTCTACTTCTATGAGGGCCAAACAGCACGTGTTTTATTTAGGGGATATCGGACACCCAACCCTCTCAGATAAGGGAGAAACACAGGAGGTCCCGTATACAAGTTGCGCATGTTAAACATTCCACGGCAGCTGGAAATGGCAAGTAGTTGGCGGCAAGGCGGTTAGCCAGAGAACCTCCCCAGGGGACAGATGGAGCCGTAACCTGGCATTGAATCTGTCTAGAGGCAGTAAAAATATTGCGTATCATTGCAGGACATTGTTACCAATCCCATGTTGATTTTCTAGGCTATTTTACGTGCAGTAGTTTGCCATTGTTTCCTGAACGAAACGTCAACGCTGACGTCTGTTTAAGTGGCACGGACCTACTACTCCACCGGCAGCTCACAGGATGTTTAAGCGCTTGCGCGTTATACCTCTCGGCTACGCTGACATCTAGAGGGAGTACACCTTTTAACAAATGCATGCCACAGTCCCACACACCGACCTAGATACGCACAGCCAGTTGTGACGCACCCTCCTGGAAAGAGGAGCAAGGGTCAAGAAGATGATTGCCGAAGTCGCGTTCGAAACACAGCTGCGGGCGATTTGGCACTAGACCGCCTTGCGTTGATTTTTATAAATGGTATGACTTCTGGTCGTTCAGAAAGCAATGGCAAACTGATGAACGTAAACTTGCCAAGAAATCACAAACAGCCAAAACAAATGTAGGGGTTGTTGACTGTGGCGTCCTGTAAAGGATATGCAAATAACTTTTTTTAAATGTAAAAATACATCAAATTAAAGCAAACATATGCCGATGATAGACAAAAACTCACTTGTACTGAACACTAATGGGATAAACACAGTTGTCCAAACAAATGACACCATATTTTTAGTGGGTGTTTTTTTTTAATGACTGCGCAGTGCTTGAAAATATTGCCGGTCCAAGTTTTGTATTTACCTATTATGTTGCATGAACTTTAAAAGGGTGAATACAAAACTTGGACCGGCAATATTTTCAAACACTGCACAGTCATTAAAAATCCACCCTACGTGTATACTGTTTTCCCCTCCTTACTTTTAATAGGACACAACGGGGGAGAAACCAGGGGTACCGGTGGTGAAGTACTATTTGACTGGACGCAGCGCCTACATGTATTACAAACTCTTGGCCATGGTGAGTATTGTAAATACATTACTTGCAACATTAACTAACCTGGATAATATATCGCCAAATGTTACCTCCCATTTTGACAGAAGGGCGAAATGTCACTATACAAGCGTCGCCGTGTTATTTGTTTAGTTTCCTGGTATCTTGGACAATTTCAATCTTTGGCAATTTCAATCTTTAGTGAATGGAAATTTACATTATAATACTTAAATACATGTTCGTTTGATTGTGGTTTGGTCGAAACCTTCTTGTTGTTTGACACTGAATCATTTAAAGGAGAGAGAGAGAGAGAGAGAGAGAGAGAGAGAGAGAGAGAGAGAGAGAGAGAGAGAGAGAGAGAGAGAGAAAGAGAGTGAGAGAGAGAGAGAGAAGGTGTGTGTGTGTGTGTGGGTGGGTGTGTGTGTGTGTGTGTTTGTGTTTGTGTGTGGGTGGTGGGTGGTTAGATGGGGGTGTGGTTTATGAGGGTTTAGAGTAGGGCCATTGTTTAGCTGCGAATAAAGTACGTTGTTTTAAAGTAAAGACAAGTATGATCGTCATGGGTCATGCCGAACTGCGGCAGACGATCAAGACTCTCCACAAACATATGTCTTACTATGTTCTTTTTAAGCTCACCCGTTGATCGTTTTCCATGTCACTGTGTTAGCCCACCCAGCATCTTATCCACCTCTTTGCCATGATATCTAACACCTTCCATTTCCTGGTTCTCACAATTTTCTCCAGAAACTGTCGTGGCCTACGTGACTCTGTCACGACGATTATCTTGTCCCGATTGACTTGTCATCTAGAAGTACTAAGATATTGGTCTTCTTTGCCGTCCCGGAGGGTGGGAATATTGGGGGTGGGGAGGGAGGAGGGTGTCTTATCATTCCACGAAGAAACCATATCACTGTGGCCTCGGTCACGACGATTATCTTGTCCCGATTGACTTATTATCTAGAAGCACTAAGATATTGATCTTCCTTTGCCGTCCCGGAGGGTGGGAATATCGGAGGTGGGGGGGGGGGAGAGGGGGGGTCCTTATCATTCCACGAAGAAACAATTATCACTGTGGCCTCCAGTTTCTTTCTATTCTCGCTATTCTGCGTCCATGACTCACAGGCATACAGCACTGTACTCAGTATTCAAAAAACTTAAGTCACGTAGCAAGAAGCTGATGTGGATATTAAAGTGCTAAGATCACCAACTTTTGTAGGCCTGAGTGCACGAAATATTGATGGGCAGTGTTTCCATCCCTTAGTGAACGTCGAGAGCTGGTCTCGAACTCTCGTCTGGCCACGCTCGTGCCATTCTAATCTTAACGTACTAACCGCTACACCAACTCGTTCGCTACATGCCGAAATCATGCCGAGTGTAGGAATTCATGACTCAACCACAAAGTGTAGGCATGATGTCAAGTGTCAGAAATCTTGGCATTTGTCTAGGGTTTAATCTTTGTAATGGCTCGCACAAACACTTGACAACTTACATCTCCGCTATGCACACAACCCACAAAAGTCTTTTGCGACCTAAGTCAACTCATTTAATCTTATTGCAGAACAGTAATCACACGTGGCTGTCATACACCGCCGGCTTCCTGCCGTTCTCGCGTTCTGCGTACGACCAGCACACCCACTGCCTACCAACACAATTCATGGTTAATCTAATCGTCAGGAAAGACTTTGGTTGATGCATATTGTAGATCTTACTGTTGTAACACGCACTTGATAACTTATTTAACAATTCTACTTCAGAAATTCAAAACAATGTTTTCCCGTGATGAATTTGAATAACAAAGACACAAACAATAGATTGCACGATTTATTGCCTGGCATATTTCGCTGCATCTCGTCAGGTACATACTACAGAAATCACACAACTTACGTGAATTAATTAGATAAATCCTTCAAACTGAAATATACACATGTTCGCACAGTAATGTCGATTGTCTACCACGGTAATTTTAAACTGACTAACATGTCTTTCTGCTTACACAAGGACGGCTTACAAAGGTTGATTAGAATAGCTTCAGCAAACTTTAACAATCGACTACTTTGTGTGTTGAACAACACACGGAAGGCACTGTCTCTTTCAACCACGTGCCCATTCTCGAACACGTGTCTCCCGACCGATGAAGCCAGACTTTTCCGGTGTGTCGGCCTGCCTAGGCTACCATCTTCTGTGTGTAGTATCTTGTCCAACCAATTCGGGATATGTTCCGAAACCCTGCAATGTAACTGTCGCTCAGTTCTGCCTATGTAGATGGCCTCGCATCTGCATGTAAATTGGTAAATACAATTTGATTTGGCGTACAAAGCTAAAGGTTCTTTTACTGCTGGGACTGGGATTTGTGTGTTTCTGTACCTGATGACTAGAGCTGCAGCACAGAATGTTCGCTCGACTGCTGTGGTGAGCCGGTCCCGCAGACGTTGCATTACGTCATCTCCTCGGAAGGTTAGCTGGATGAATACTTTGAGTTTAGGGACTGTAGTTACTTCTGATTTCGGTTTGGGCTGTTGGCAATGGCGCTTTATAAATCCTGTGGAGTACCCATTCAGGTTTAAGGCATTCTTCAGAGTTTTAAATTCCTCTGTCAGTGTGTCCTGTGTGCATATCTTCCTAGCACGGTCAAACAGCGTCCGTACTAAGCCCCGTTTGTACTGGACAGGTGCGAAGCTCTGAAAATTTAAGTATTGGCCAGTCCATGTTTCTTTGCGGTACACCGATCTTTGAATTGTGCCATCTGCTCTACGTCTCATTAGGATATCTAGAAACGGCAACGCTTCGTTGTGTTCGTGTTCCATAGATAAAGAGATGTTTATATGTGTCTCGTTCATTGTGGCCTGGAACGACGTTGCTTGTAGCTCGTCTGTGGTGATAATTAGTATATCGTCCACGTAACGACGGTAAAAGGCCAAGTTATTGATTTCTGAGGATCTCTTTTCTTCTAAGTGTGCCATGAAGATGTCCGCTAGAATAGGTCCAAGTGGGGCTCCCCATGGCCACTCCGTCAATTTGGCGATATGACTTGTTTAGAAAGTTGAATTGTATGTTGGCAGTACATAATTTTAATAGCCTCTCTAGAATAGCTGATGGTATGCCTAGTTTTAGTTGTTTGTCTCTAATGCGTTCGCTTATTATATTCACGGTCTCATCTAATGGAACGTTGGTGAATAAAGAGGCAATATCCATGCATGCCATGTGTTTGTTGTTTATGTCAGATGTACGGTCTACCCAAGCTTCACAAGCCCGGCATCCCACTAAGACCGATCCTTTCCATGGTTAACTCGGCACAACACCGAATGGCGAGATGGCTAGCTGAAATTTTAAAGCCAGTACCACAGTCCTTCGATCCAAGAACACTCAGGGATACATTCGAACTGGTGGAATTATTAGATACTATGGACATAAACAACAAACACATAGCATGCATGGATATTGCCTCTTTATTCACCAACGTTCCATTAGATGAGACCGTGAATATAATAAGCGAACGCATTAGAGACAAACAACTAAAACTAGGCATACCATCAGCTATTCTAGAGAGGCTATTAAAATTATGTACTGCCAACATACAATTCAACTTTCTAAACAAGTCATATCGCCAAATTGACGGAGTGGCCATGGGGAGCCCACTTGGACCTATTCTAGCGGACATCTTCATGGCACACTTAGAAGAAAAGAGATCCTCAGAAATCAATAACTTGGCCTTTTACCGTCGTTACGTGGACGATATACTAATTATCACCACAGACGAGCTACAAGCAACGTCGTTCCAGGCCACAATGAACGAGACACATATAAACATCTCTTTATCTATGGAACACGAACACAACGAAGCGTTGCCGTTTCTAGATATCCTAATGAGACGTAGAGCAGATGGCACAATTCAAAGATCGGTGTACCGCAAAGAAACATGGACTGGCCAATACTTAAATTTTCAGAGCTTCGCACCTGTCCAGTACAAACGGGGCTTAGTACGGACCCTGTTTGACCGTGCTAGGAAGATATGCACACAGGACACACTGACAGAGGAATTTAAAACTCTGAAGAATGCCTTAAACCTGAATGGGTACTCCACAGGATTTATAAAGCGCCATTGCCAACAGCCCAAACCGAAATCAGAAGTAACTACAGTCCCTAAACTCAAAGTATTCATCCAGCTAACCTTCCGAGGAGATGACGTAATGCAACGTCTGCGGGACCGGCTCACCACAGCAGTCGAGCGAACATTCTGTGCTGCAGCTCTAGTCATCAGGTACAGAAACACACCAATCCCAGTCCCAGCAGTAAAAGAACCTGTAGCTTTGTACGCCAAATCAAATTGTATTTACCAATTTACATGCAGATGCGAGGCCATCTACATAGGCAGAACTGAGCGACAGTTACATTGCAGGGTTTCGGAACATATCCCGAATTGGTTGGACAAGATACTACACACAGAAGATGGTAGCCTAGGCAGGCCGACACACCGGAAAAGTCTGGCTTCATCGGTCGGGAGACACGTGTTCGAGAGTGGGCACGTGGTTGAAAGAGACAGTGCCTTCCGTGTGTTGTTCAACACACAAAGTAGTCGATTGTTAAAGTTTGCTGAAGCTATTCTAATCAACCTTCGTAAGCCGTCCTTGTGTAAGCAGAAAGACATGTTAGTCAGTTTAAAATTACCGTGGTAGACAATCGACATTACTGTGCGAACATGTGTATATTTCAGTTTGAAGGATTTATCTAATAAATTCACGTAAGTTGTGTGATTTCTGCAGTATGTACCTGACGAGATGCAGCGAAATATGCCAGGCAATAAATCGTGCAATCTATTGTTTGTGTCTTCGTTATTCAAATTCTACTTCAACTCACGCACATAACCTGTAACAACCAGTCCTTGTAACAGCGTGTCTCTGTCCGCCATTCTGGTCGAAGGTGTTATCAAAACAGTGTCAACTGTCCCGCTATCGCTTGCTGGCGTTTGCGGCCCATCATCAAGTGTCAGCTTCAGTGCGTTGCTTCATGATCGCCAATTTCCACAAAGGAAATAAAATTTTAAACTTGAAATGCATCTCAGATGAACTTATCGTTACTGGTTCTTTTCGATTGTTCGCAGTCGCTTTCAATCGAACATTCTCTGTCCACGTCTCGGCGACGTCTGGCTAACCACAATGTTTTTCGTTCTCAGCTTGGGCGCAGTCACGTGACCACGTTAAATCCGCCCACTCATGCCGCCGGTGTCAGCTTGTATGTTTCCACTGTGCGTCTTAGTGACATCTATATAGTTTCTACGTTCGACACATTTACCCTATGTCTAGTATCCATCTCTTGGCACTATCCTAAAACTGTTTTCTGACCTCCATCTAAGCCTCGTTTGTTTTACTTCCATAGACAGGGATAAGTTATGCAGAATCTTCTTCATCTTGTGGAATGTTGTTTTTGTTTGAATTATTCAGCTTGTTATCTTTGTATTACGTTTTCCACCTGTTGCTTTCATTATTTGCAAATAATTGAATCGCTCTGATTGTTTCTGATATTTTGATAAAATATGCATTGCGAATATCATTATTAGTTTTCCAGATTTTTAAGTTTTCCATGTACATCTTTCTCTGTCTTCCTCTAACTTTCTTGCCCAGTATTTTCCCACAAAAGTATATTTTCTTTGTTTCGTCGCTTCTGTTGATATATTCTATAAATTTCGTTTGTCTTGTCTTTGTGGCTTTTGTGGATAATCTTTCTGGGTATACATATTTCGTGTCCTTGTTGCACGCTGCGATCAACCAATGTGATCTTCTAGGCAATTTTACATTCAGTAATTTGCTATTGCTTTCTGGACGAAAAGTCACCTGTTTAAGTCCACCTGACTCGGTGCATAGAGATGAACCCCCTACCCCACCACCACGTAGCATTACTCTTTTTGAAATTTAGCCTGGGCACCAACCTATTATACTTGTCTGCCAGCCTGAAGGTCAGGAGTTCGAATCTCCTTCAAAGCGGAAATGTATTTTTCATTGACCTTAGCTAGCATGTCCACTAGTCTATAATGGATACGGTGACATTTCCTGAGAAGCAAAGACCGCTGACATGATACTTGACCACATCGCTCACTGAGTGTCTATTGGTTTACAATTATAGAACTAGCACCATATACTTCACGCGTATTTTCATATTCCCGGTCATTCCCGGAAATCATATTTCCGGTTTCAAGATGGCGACGGACGGTCGTGTTGTTTTGTGTTCGTTAACTTTTTTCGCGTAGGGGATGGATTTATTCATCTCTTGCGTGTAATTGGTGTGCCAGGATGTAAAACCAGGAGTTTCTACTCAAGATCTGCGCGGGTGCTACGGAGTTCGTGCATCGAGCGAAGCCATCCTTGAGTGAATTTTCAGCAGCGTGTGTGGTTTTCTCAGTCTGTGTTTACGTTTTTTCAACATGGCGGAACAACGGGTGTTTTTCGTGCGGTCAGCAGTCAACATACCGAAGCGGCGTGGTAGCCGCGCAGGGAGAAAGAAGCAAGGTAAGCGTGGTGGTTTGAGGCGTTTTAGACTCAAGTGTCACCGTCTAGGACTCAGGAATATCCGTATTCTATATTGGAACTGTGCCAGTGTAAAACAACGGGGCTCTATTTTAGAAACCCTAGTTTACAGGAACGACATTGTAGCACTCCAGGAGACGAGACTGGGCGATCAGCTACTCCAAATTGCCGGCTTCAAATGTTTCTACAACAGACGACATCTGGGAATGGCGATTCTCGTTCGCGACAGCATGGTGGCGTCAGAGCTAGACATGTCCAGTTGGGACAGTGACGATATACAAATACAGGCGTTGAGAGTTCATTCCAGTATACCATTCGTGTTGGTTAATGTTTATGCCCGCAATGCCAGTGTGGACGCCCAGAAGTGGCAGTGCTTAAGTGGCATATTAGGCCACGAGAGAAATGTTATTTTCTGTGGTGACTTCAACGCTAAAGGCAGATCATGGGGAAACACTTCCTCCAATACACAGGGGGAGGAGCTCGAGACTGCACTGGAAACCATCGACCTGGTTTGTATCAACAGTGGCTGTGTCACCAGGACAGCAAGCCGTCCGGGCGATGAGGACAGTGCTATTGATCTGGCGCTAGTTTCACCTTCACTCACTACAGTGTGTAGATGGGGTGTCCTAGGACACCATGGCAGCGACCACCACCCTTGCAGCATACTGGTGGAGAAAGGCAGAACCAGGCAGCACAAGCTAAAGGTAAAGACGTTCCAGTATGACAGTACAGGGCAAGATGTGGTGAGTAAAATAAGACGTGACAAGCGCAGAACGTTTCAGGGCAGGAAAAAAAGCTGGGAGCAGCCACCGTGGTGGAGTTTCGAGGTGGAGAAGGCTTGGGTGGATAAGCGTAGTGCTGTAAGGAGATGGCAAAATGCCAAGAAGAACAGAGCTGGTCATCCTAGTCCCTGCTTGCACTTAGAAAGAGAGATGCACACAAAAGTAAGCTACTTCAAAAAACTGGTCAAGGTTGTTAAAAGCGAAAAATGGGCAGAGGTGTGTCAAAGAGTAAGCACAGACAAGTCACTGAAATTGTTCTGGCGACTACATAAAAGCATGAGTGGTGTAGTCAAGAATAAGAGCATTTCTGACTTCCAAGGTGCTGACCTCATCTGGCAGAGGACTGACGAGGACAAGGGCAAAGCCCTCTTTGAACGCTACCTTGAGCAGAGCAACCAGACAGACATGGGAGGCCGAAATCTGGCCAAGGAGGTCACCTCAGACAGATGCAAGGCCCAGAACACTTCGGATGAAGACACAGTGACAGTGAAAGAAATCAAGGCTGTGCTTCGACGATCAAAAAACAGTGCTCCAGGTCCTGATGGCATAAGATACGACGACATAAATAGGTGTACCGACAATGAGCTAGAGAAACTAGCAGACATGTACAACAACAGTATAGGGAGTGCTAGCATCAAGGAGGAATGGTTACACAGCTATCTGATTCCCTTGCCGAAGCCTGACAAAGACCACAAAAAAATTCAGGGATATCGAATTATAACCATGCAGAATACAATAGGCAAGCTGCTGGAGAAGGTAATTGCCAGGAAAATATCAAGCCAACTAGAGAGGCAAGGTGTTTTCCCACCTACCCTGGGTGGGTACCGTCCAAAAAGAGAAACCTGGACCAATGCAGCAGTCTTTGCCCAGGATGTCTATGAAGGTTTCCACTCAGGCACTGAAACCGTTGCTGCAGCGATTGATCTTGAGGACGCATACAACAGAGTACCACTGGATTTTTTAATGTTTCAGCTTCTCGAACTAAACGTAAGTCCATTCCTCCTTAGTTGGATCGCTGCAGCCCTCTTCCAACGGAAAGTAGTTTTTAGATGTGGCAGTTGGACTTCGGAACCAACAACAATATATCCTGGCCTACCACAGGGATCACCATTATCTCCGGTACTGTTCAACGCCTACACAGTGAGAATCACCAGTGAGCAGATCACTGGACCTGGCAGGACATTGTCATATGCCGATGATGTTTTAGTGTATCGTCAGGGTAAGGATAGAGAGGAGGTTGCTGTGGAACTACAAACCGAACTCAATCGCATAAGTACTTGGTGTGATGAAGCTGGGGCAATGGTCAACCCAACAAAGGCAACAGTGACTTGGTTCTCGTTGAATAATCATATTGTCAACACTCCAACACCAACTGTAATGCTGTGTTCAGAGACGGTGGAAAGAACGCAGGCAATGAATTACCTGGGGATACGGTTTGATCGAAGCCTTGCTTATAATGTGCACATAGACCAGGTGATAACAAAGGCCAAGCGGGGTTTGGCAGCGATGCGGGTGATGGCGGCAGCAAACTGTGAGCAGCGCCATCTATGTCTTCTGTACGAGGGGCTGGTCATGTCTGTTTTGGAGTATGCAATGGCAATCCTGACTCTCAGCCATAAGCAGATAGAAAGGATGGAAAGGATACAGAATGAAGCTATGCGCATTATTCTTGGATGTACAAGAGATACAGCATGCAGGGCGATGCGCTACCTTCTTGATTTTCCAACCATTGAAGAGAGAATACAAGGTTGCAGGGCACGCGCCTACCTCAGAATTAACGCAAACACACAACATCCACTGCATAGTGAAATTAGGAAGGTGAAGGGCAGCAGGTTAAAAAGAGGACGGTCGTGGATGGGTCAAGCCGAAGACATTCTTCAACAGGTGTGTTCACTTGAGGACTTAGAACCTGGCGAGGAGTGGGTGCAAGTGCCAACAGACTTCTGCACATCCTTTTCAGTTTGCATCCAACTAGATAGAAAATGCAGACAAGAAAATCCGGCTGCTGTTGAGGCTGAAGTACAAGCGTTGATTTTCGAGAATTCGCTAGACGGTGACGCGGTCATCTACACAGATGGGTCGGTCGTCCGACATGTGAGAAGCTCATGGGCCTTTACAGCTCGGGCCGGAGGGAGAATTGTGAAGGAGGACTCTGGTGCTTTCACTGAAACCACAAGTAGCCTGACCATGGAAGTCATGGCAGTAAGTAAAGCAATAACATGGCTCGAGACACAGACATTCACTAGGGCTTGTTTCCTTAGCGACTCAATGAACATGATCAAGAGGATAGAGGAGGGGTCGATCCGAAGAGAATGGTTGCTGCCTCTGGAGCGGTCTCGACTGGCAAAGATTAGTTTCATCTTCGTGCCAGGGCATGCGGGAGTACAAGGAAATGAGCGGGCTGACAAGCTCGCAGGTGAGGCTACTGTGGAGGGCGGACGCGCCATGGACCAGGCCGACATCCTGAATGCTCTACGAGAAGTAAGACTTTTGCGAGAACCAAGTGATGACTGTGAATCTACAACAATGGCCAGACTGCGAGAACAGCAAATTAAAAGAGGGGTGGCCAAACAAGAACACTACGCAGGAAGCCAAAGAAGATTGATAAACCAACACAGAACTGGCGTCGTTAGCCGCTACACGTTGCGGGATTTGCTGAGGAGGGGATCCGAGCACTTATGGACTGAATGGTTCGATGTGCAATGAGGATGATCTGTCGACTAACTAACTAACTAACTAACTAACTTCACACGTGTCATGGCGTGATACGGGATCCTTTACTGTAACTGTGCCAGCTCCGTAGCGAAGGGGTTACCGGCGCAGTTCGTAATCCCACATACCGCGGTAGAAACACAGCTGTGTTGGTCTTTTATGAAATGGTATGGGTGCCGGTCGTTCAGAAAGTATTGGCAAACTACTGAACGTAAACTTGTCCAGGAATCACGAACAGCCAAAAATGCTGGGGTTGACTGCTACGTCCGTAAAGGATATGCAACTAATTTTTTAACCTGTAACAGTACTACCGAACTATTCGATCAGCTCTTTTCGATCCGAAACTGTCAATGGCTTTTGGCAGTGTACAGCGTCCATACGGATTCTCCGAGTTTTTAGCCGTTATCAGAGACAACTAGAGTCTGATCCGCAATCCCAGCTAAGGACGACTGTACCATCGCATTTTAATTCTTGTAAAAATCGATACGGCCTGCTCAAGCTAGTAATAAATATCAACAAATCGGTGAACACATGTGACCAATGGGTGAGAAATTTGTACATGATATTGTAATAAATACCCACACATGGACGAATACAGGTCTCTGGAGAATGAGAATTATTTAGATGATCATATATTACGTATCAACAAATGGGTGAATACATGTCACTGGAAAATGAGAGATGTTCAGATGATCTTGTACTTGTAAATCTACCCACATATGGGTGACTGCGGGTCACTGAAAAATTAAAATTGTTTACATGATCAAGTAATAAATATTAACACACGGGTGAATACATCATGCCACTGGAGGCTGAGAAATGTTCACACGACTATGAAATAAAAATCAACAAATGGATAAATACATGTCAGTGACGAATGAGAATTGTTTAGATGATTATACATTAAATATCAACAAATGGATGAATACATATCACTGGAGAATGATAATTGTTTAGATGATCACATATTAAATATCAAGAAATGGGTGAATACATGCCACTTGAGAATGAGAATTGTTTAGATGATCGTAAATTACCTATCAATAAATGAGTGAATACACATCACTGGAGAATGAGAATCATGAATAAACTTAGGTATTTAAATGTTAAACAATAAGATGCAATCACCAACACTAATAAGAGATCATTGTGACGTATTTGAACACAACGAAGTAAAGGCAGCACGATATTATTTTCATTATGTTTTGCATTCACATTTATTTTTATCATATTGTCACCGCCACTTCCTTTATATTTGTTGTTTTCTTTAAAGCTTTTGTTAAATACTTCTGCAGACGGAAGCCAAATACAAAATTGCCAGATTGCACGCAGAACGGAACTATTTCAAGCAGCTTTACACGTGGAAGCTAGACACTTTAATTGATATTGTCAGGACAGCCAGAGGTACGATTCCATGAGAACAGTGTCTGTAACACACCGGCTGCTGTAGGCAATTAAATCTTTCTTTTAACACTACCAAGATAGTATTATTTGTATTTAGAGGCCACCTTAAGACACTGTTAGTTAATGCGTAAACAACTTTGACGTTGGAGTGGGTGAGCCTGATGGCGAGGAACACTAGTAATAAGGAAAGCTATCCCACGCGCAAAAATCAGTCCAGTGCACTGCAGTTACGTGTATGGACTACGCTTGAGTTCAAAGCTAGCGAGTGTAAACAAAAATGTATATACGTTTGTGGCTTAGAGGTTAGTGAACTCCAAATTCTACTCCTGTGGTAGTGAATCAGACGTTTACCTTCTCAGACAAGGGCGAACAACCCGGGGGTTTCTTGTGAATGTTGCACACTTTAAAGCAGGATTTTAAAATGAGAAAACCTACCCACGAAAAGAATATTTATAGCATGTGTGAATCCAGCGTATACATATTTGGATCCTAGACAATGCCACAGGGTTTGTCCACTGTGCTGAGTTTCTCCTTGAGTGATCTACGGGAGGAGGTTGAAGCACTTATCAAGACATCCGTGTGTAATGATAGTGATAATCAACAAACACCAAAGGATTCTGTTAAAGATGTGGCCCCAGTAAGGGAGAACGAATGAAGAAACTAATATGGATTGTGTTTATTTCAGTTTGTGACTGGGGTGTCAGCAGGTATATCCTGCCGCAGCTGTGGAGAGAGACAACGCATCTGAGTTGACCTGGTAGCCTCGGTTATTTTTCAAAATTCTCCGCCTCGGCGTAGACTCGAACACATGACCACCGAGCCGCCAGACAATCGTTCTACCGCGCCTCTCTGGGTTTATGTCGCTACCTCCATATTATTGTAGACCAATCGGCACTTTTATGAGTGAACAATCATCATATCTGCCCTTACATATCTGTACAAGCTGACTAAACAAACACAAGCCTCCTTGAGTGCAGGCATTGTCGGTTTGATTTCAAATTTCAATGGCAACTGTTTGTTTTGTTACCCGGTCTACTGGCTGCGTTCAATTTAAAAATGCTGTTTCGTCTGCTTAAAAATGTGCCGGCATTTTGTCGCTGCTGGAAGTACTGTTATTTCCCGTGTCTTGTAGACGGCTAGTACGGATGGCCGATATTCTTGATGGAAGTCACGTGCGTCGTTGATAACTTGTAATCAATGCTGGCTGGAGAAGGAAACACAGATGTGTGATAAACACTGGGATTAAGAAAATCGCTAGTGAATGATTTCAGATAAGTATCTGATTCAGCGCCAAACAAAAAGTAGGTTTAGACCAAACATGGTACACAATAACATGAACAAGTATTCTAATGTAAATGTCCGTGCACAGAGTTTTGCGGAAATTGCGGAAGATACCACGAAACAAATAACACGATGATGTTAGTATGGATATATTATATATTCGTCCCTTCTATCTAAATGAGAGGTCACAGATAGTGACGGTGGAAGTCGGTTGAGAGGTTACGATGTCCGTCTATGACTTAAGATGTATCGGGTTCCATCCTAGCATAAAGCTGGGAATTAGTTTAGTTTAGTCGATGGATCAACATCACGGCACACGGGTGCAACCCATAAGTGCTCCGTTCTCCTCTTAACTCAAACCTGAGTCTAGAGAAACTCAGTTCAGTGCACGAACTCCGCGGCACCGGCGAGGATCCTGAAATACTTTGGGTAGATTTTTAACTCGAAATTTTGCCTGGGCAACGCCGTTAGGCTACTCTTTTTCGATTTCCAACTGCCAAAGGATTTTTTACGTGCAAAACAATACCCACGGGCGTCCGATCTCACTACCCAGAGACCAGGGGACATTTTATTGCTAGAAGTCCACGTGAAAACAATCCCCGTCCTCACCGAGGCTTGAACCCGGGACCTCCAGCACCCGAGGCGGACACCATACCTCGAGACCACGCAGCCCCAACTATTGGTGCCTATTGACGTCACATGTGCTCCTGGTCTCTAGGGTAGTGAGATCCGATACCTATCCTTCTCAGGTAAAGGCGAAAATGAAGGTCATATGTGCAAGTTGCGCATGTTAAAATCTCACGGAAAGTAGATATCGAAAATGGTAGGCCGTGATGGCAGTTCCCTGGTCAAGTTTTAGAAATGAAAACCTACCCACTGATAGATGCCGCCCGTTACCATGGATGTAATCTCTCCAGGGGAAGAAAACTTGATACAAATGCCTGCTGAAGTCGGACACGCTGACCTGTGAGGTGAACAGATGGGTATGACACACTTCCTTTGAAAGAGAAATGAAGAAGAGGAGGTATAAAGAGACACGGCACCTCATCAAGAATACGCAGCTGATAAAAGTAGAGGGAATGTTTTGGCTTGTCAAGGATCATTTTCATTTAATACGGATCTCTCCATATGTGCTCATGTCTCTCCCTATAGATTACATAAAGATAATTTCAGTACATCGCACAAACTATGCAGTCCCGGCAAGGACTCAACGTGTGCATAGCACAATACTATAAACTGTGCAGGAGTAGCTTTTCTCATTTAGAAATTGTTCCTGGGCTGCGGCGCATTCGGCCTACTGTTTGCGATTTCCAGCTAGCGAGGGATTTTTAACTTGTCAAACGTAAGGCTAAACGTCTGATTCACTAGACGGGTTCACTGGGGAGTGTGCCATTGTCACCGCCTCACCTTTATAGATATTAATTAAAGGGCTGCAACTCCCGCCCAAGGGATAGAAGTGAGTCACTCCGGGGGCAGAGTAATCTAGAGCCTTCTCGAAGGACTGGTCATTGAGTCCATGGTTCCGTGGACACTGATGTGGCCCGCCTATTGCGGGGTCCACGAGGAACTCGGACAGAGTTACCACCCGTGTCGGATTGGGACACGTGTGGACCGGCAGAGGACAGACGGACTTCAGAGAGACAACAGGGCCTGCCTTAGAGGGACTCAATAGATATCAATAGATATATATACATAGGCTAGATAGTTTGCTAGAATGTTGTATGATAACTATGTGTGATGATGTCAACTATCTGTGATATGTAATACAGCGCGGGATTGTTAACCCACTGCGCCAACGCACTGTATATTGAAATACAATAAATGTTCGATATCATATTGAACGGAGTTATTGTTGCCTGTGTGAACCCGAGCTCAGATACCTAGGCATGAGAAAGACGATGACAGGCTTTTTGGGGGCTTATTCTCCGGTTTTGGCATAAGATCTAATGTTACAGAGCTATTGATTGCCAAGTAAAATCACTAAATTAATTATATCAAATTGATTTTGTACAACCAATTGATAACTTTACAAGTTTAAAATATTAGTAGCTATCTAGCGATAAAATAGTATTAATCTGAGTCCCTCAGCAGTGTCTCAGCAGTGCATCAGCAGTGTGTCTCTCATTATTGTGATTATTATAAACTATTTTTGACATGACTGTGACATTTTTTGACTGTTACTAATGTTTTCTCACTCTACGAGCAGATTGTTCCGCGAATAGTGGCGCGTGCAACCTATGTAACCTTTCCAACAGTGGCGAGAGTACAAGACAACACCCGCAAGTTCTGGGATTAAAAGCTAAGTTTCATATCATACCCATTGCAACCCTAAGCGGTTCTCACCATCCATCAATGTATCATTTTGCTTTGCATTGATTTGTTTGTATATTCATGACCTTGTAACCAACATAACCTTGCATTTTGATTTACAAATTTAATAATTAAGGGAGATAACTAAATTTTCTACTCCCCAACATTTTTTCTAAGGGATTTAACTTTATAAACAGTACTAACAAGTAAAACACAAAATGTCTAGCTTAGATAAATGCATTGAGCAAGGAATCAAATTAGGTTATAAAGAAGAGAAACTGTCAGAATGGGCACAGAAAACGCACGCAGAAAACATTGCCCGTGAAGATAGAGCGTTAGAACGAGAAGAAAAACAAAGGCAAATGCAGGCAGAAGAAAAGAAATTGCAAATTGAGGCAGAAGAAAAGAAATTGCAAATGGAGGCAGAAGAAAAGAAAAGACAAATTGAGGCGGAAGAAAAAAAGATGCTGATGCAACTACAAGCTGAAGAGAAAAAAATGCAATTGCAGGCTCAAGAAAAACAGATGGAGCTCGAGGCGGCGGCCAAACAAGCCCAATTGAATGCCGATACACAAATAAAACTAAAACAGATGGAGATTGAGTCCAACGTAGAAATATCTGTGAATAAACTAAAAAGCAAAGAGGAAGAACAAAAATATAACAAATATAAAGGCCTCGTGAAGGCATTCTGCTCAGGAGATTCCATCAGCGCCTACTTGGAAAATTTTGAGTGTCTAATGTCCTACCATAAGATCATAAAATCAGATTGGGCATTCATTTTAATGAGAAACTTAGCTCTTGAACCTTTAAAAGTAATAGAGACAGTGCCACAGGAAATGCGAAAAGACTATGACTATTTAAAGCAACGCATTCTCCAACATTTTTCTTTAGATACTGCAGGTTACCAACAACAGTTTGCCAAATTATCTCCACAACCAAATCAAACCTTTATAGATTATGTCAGTACAGTCCAAGACGTGTGTACAAAGTGGATTAACTCGGCTAAAACTAACAACAGCCATGACAAACTTAAAGAACTTATTATTATTGACAAGATAGTGAGTACCATCCCTACACCTTTTGCTACGTTCTTAAAACAAATGGACTGTAAAAGTATTCAGGAAATCGAGTCCAAGGGGAATGCATTTTTCACAGCAAACAGAGACATTTTTCATCTAAACATAAGTCAAAACGATACAGCAGCAGCAGTAGTGAACACCAAATACTCGAAACAAACGGAGAGTAAATTTAAACCACGCTCAAATGTCAGTAAACTTGTTAAATGCCAATATTGCAGTTTGAATCACGACCAATACGCGATGTGCGATAAATCGCCTAACTATCCTCACCACCTCAAAATGATGGTGGAGAAGCAGAAGACTAAGCGCAATGCTTACCAGAGAGCGGTCAAATGTTTTTTTTGCAGGAGCTTTGGCCACTATAGTCGCTTCTGTGATGGCCGAAAGTTATTGAAACAGGCCAATGCTGCACTAGTGGAAACGTCGTCAGACGAAGAGATTGAATCACTGAATGATTGTGATAATCAAAACGACAATGTAAGTGAGCTTGGAAATGCTGTACAAATTATTGACACCATTACAGACAGTAAGTGTAACACCTGTACGAAGTTCCAACTTGACACAACATTACTATGTGGCCACACTATCCCTATTTCAAATGAAACAGCCAACTCTGCTTTGTCATCTACAGGCAAGCTAGTTTTTTCAACAGGGTTTGTAAATAACAAAAAGTGCACATTAATTCGGGATTCCGGCGCAACGCTCTGTGGGATTAAGAAAACATTAATAGACACTAAAGATTACACAGACAAACATGTGACTTGTCGCACATTCTCAGGCACTATAGAGAAATACCCCCTTGCTCTTGTCGAAATTCGAACACCGTTCATATCAGGACAAGTATTGTGCGCTGTCCTTGAAAATCCAGTCGCTGATATTATACTTGGGAACCTGCCCAACATACAACCGTGCTCTGAAAAGGAAATCAGAGATTGGGAGCATAAAAACGGTATCCACCACCCAAACAGCGATGCTAAAGAGAAACACCATTCATGCTTGTCTCAATCTGCCAAAAGACCAAGGGAGACAACCACTGAGGTAATTCAGAAAGAATTCACCGAGGTGTACAATGCAGGGGCGGTCGAATCTGTCAGTGATACGACCAAATTAAAACCTCGAATTGAGGATGCTACCGATCTACCAAGTACCAAGCCTGTAGATGTGCAACAAAACACACAACACACAAATGCAATAACACGACAGACAACCCATAAAACCAACACCGACCAACTGCAGGAATCACTAGAAATAATAGCGCCAAACTCTACCAACACTAATTTTGGAAATGAACAGAAAGCAGATCCTACACTTTCACCATATTTTAAGTTAGTAGGACTTAAACCAAAATTAACTAAGAACGCATCGTGGACATTTAGGCTACAGAACAATATCTTAACTAGATTTTACACAACAAAGCAGACCACGATACAGCAAGTAGTGTTACCACAAGCACATCGAGACAAAGTTCTAAAAATAGCCCATGACTCACCTTTTGGAGGTCATATGGGGTACGAAAAGACCAGGGCTAGGGTCCTGACCCAGTTTTATTGGCCAAAGTTTTGCCAAGATATAAAAACCTTTTGTAGATCTTGTGATATATGTCAGAAACTGGTGAAAAAAGGGAAAAACCCTACAGCAGAAGTCCAATCAACGACAACTGCCTCGAGGCCTTTCCAAATCGTGGCAGTTGACCTAGTAGGTCCGTTGAATCACATTTCAAATAAAGGGAATAGATATATTTTTACTCTTGTGGATGTATGTACGAGATGGCCAGAAATGCTTCCATTAAGATCTATCTCCTCTAAGGATGTGACGGACATATTATTAAATATTTTCTCCCGTTTTGGCTTCCCGGAGAAAATAATTTCTGATAGAGGAACCCAGTTCATATCGAATGCCACCCAATCAGTAACTAAGTTACTAGGCATCAAGCAATGTTTCACCAGTCCCTATCGACCGGCCGCAAATGGTATCTGCGAGAAACTAAATGGGGACCTGAAACATATGCTAGCTAAAGTGACAGCTGAAAATCCAGCCGATTGGAACATACTTCTCCCAACGGTGCTGTTCGCATATAGAGAAGTCCCGCAATCAAGTACAGGGTTCTCTCCCTTCGAATTGATGTATGGAGCGAACCCAAGAGGACCTCTCACTATTTATAAAGAGATCATATCACAACCTGTAAATATCCAACTACCCATTTCTACCTATGATTTAGTCACTGACACCAGAGACAAAATCATACGTTCCTGTATACTGGCCAGAACATCACTACAGGAGAAAGGTTTTAAGTACAGGCAGTACGCCAACAGAGGTGCAAAAACAATTGTACTAAATCCAGGTCAGGATATTTTACTACTGCTACCTGACAAAAGAGATTTACTATCAACCTCTTGGCAGGGACCTTTTAAGATTATTAGAAGAATTTCGGAAGTTGATTACGAAATCTCTTTAAATGGAAAGTTGAAAATATTCCATGTAAATATGTTGAAACCATACTATGCTAGACATGACATTGAGACAAGTGAACAGACGCAGCTAACTGGTGACAGAGACGAAACGCCAATTTCCCAACGGAATGACACCTCGACAAATGAAGCATCGTTAACGACACACTCTTACGACGACAAAAACGACGAAGACATATGGACATTACCGACAATCTGTGATATCGACAACGGCGACAAATTTGACGACATATTGACAACGATTGATCTCGACGACGACGACAATGACATTGAGGACAATTTACAAACAGTAGCATCTGTGATAAATCAGACAGACGGGGACAATACTGAAATCCCGGTACCAATTATGACTGACGACGGAAGTATAAATGACATACATATCTCTGACACTTTGACACAACAACAGCGATAAGACATTTTGACTCTCCTTGACGAGTATAAATCTATCTTTTCTAACAAACCTGGACGCACTGACAAGATAACACATTCAATTGTGCTGACAGATCTGACACCGGTCAAATGTAGACCATATTCTATTCCTCTCCATTACAGAGCAAATTTAGACAAAAGAAATTTTAGATTTAGAGAAAAATGGAATAATTCAAAAATCGATTTCTCAATATTCTTCACCGATTGTCCTGGTGAAAAAGAAGGACCAGACAATCCGTTTGTGCATCGACTATAGGGTATTAAATACAAGAACCACAACGGATGCAGAGCCAATGAACAGTTGTGAAGATCTCATTTAAATATGGCTCAATCATCCTTATTTTCCAAGACTGATTTAGCGAAAGGATATTGGCAAGTGCCACTACACCCTTCTTCTAGACATATAACAGCATTCGCAACACCCCTCGGTTTGTACGAATGGCTATATCTTCCATTTGGTCTCAAGAACGCACCGGCCACATTTGTTAGATTAACTAGATTGTTATTACACGGAATTAAAGATGTTGAAGCCTATATTGATGATATATGCATCCATTCTTCTAATATGACTTCCCACTTACTTACCCTCAAACAAGTCTTCAACCAAATCTCTCTTTTTGGACTTACTATCAAACCTTCCAAGGTTGAATTAGGCTATAGACAAATAGACTTCCTTGGTCATAGAATTTCTGAAGGCAAATTGTTGACAGATGATAAAATTGTTTCCAAGATTCTTAATCTAGAAGTTCCTACCACAAAGAAACAAATTAGAAGTTTACTAGGTCTTATTAACTATTATTCTAAATTTATTCCACATTGGGCAGAACTTACCTCAGTCTTTTCTGATATGTTAACTAAAGATCATCCATCAAAAATTTGTAAAAGTACCAGCTTAGACGATGCAATGTGTAGATTGAAACATATTTTTTCTAATCCACCAGTCTTACGATTACCAAACATAAATTTACCCTTTATTTTGACCACAGATGCGAGTGCTATCGCAATAGGAGGATGTTTAATGCAGGAAGTGGATGGAGTGAGACACCCGATTCTCTATGTAAGCCGCAAACTAAAGAAGGCAGAGACCCGGTATGCTACAGTGGAATTGGAGGCTTTAAGCCTACTGTTTTGTATATTGAGATTATCTAAGTTCCTCTTGGGTAGTCACTTTGTTGTGCTCACTGACAATTCGCCATTTTTGGTCCTTAACCAAGGGTCACCTAAAAACCATCGTTTAAAAAGATGGTGTCTTCTTCTTCAAGATTTCGACTTCGAAATCCGCCATATCAGAGGCACGGACAACATTATGGCTGACCTATTATCACGGCAAACGAATGCGCCAGTAGAATGACTTTTAGCACATCGACCATTCGCCATACTAGAAACTGTGATACTTTTAGTCTGTGGCATATAACAGTGTAACTCTACACCTGCTAGAGAACTCTCAGTGAATAGGTTACTTACGACACCCACGAACATGAAACTTTAAGAGCTATACTTTAAGAGCTATACTTTAAGAGCTATACTATCAAGTGCCCAAGCTCTAGAACGATCCCAGCAAGAAACGTTAACTGTGTGTCAACCAATAATATCAACCAGTGAACTGACTCTGAATACTGTAAGAACACTTTATACGGGACATTGAGAACAATCCATACCTGCTGTTGCTACGAAACTTTGCAAACAGCCGAAACAGAACGACGTCGACTACAACACTCAAGAGACAGCCATACTAACTTTAACATTCATGGCATAACACGCTAACAACAGGAGGACAGACGGACTTCAGAGAGACAACAGGGCCTGCCTTAGAGAGACTCAATAGATATCAATAGATATATATACATAGGCTAGATAGTTTGCTAGAATGTTGTATGATAACTATGTGTGATGATGTCAACTATCTGTGATATGTAATACAGCGCGGGATTGTTAACCCACTGCGCCAACGCACTGTATATTGAAATACAATAAATGTTCGATATCATATTGAACGGAGTTATTGTTGCCTGTGTGAACCCGAGCTCAGATACCTAGGCATGAGCAAGACGATGACAGGCTTAGCTCTGGAACCTCTAAAAGTAATAGAGACAGTGCCACAGGAAATGCGAAAAGACTATGACTATTTAAAGCAACGCATTCTCCAACATGTTTCTTTAGATACTGCAGGTTACCAACAACAGTTTGCCAAATTATCTCCACAACCAAATCAAACCTTTATAGATTATGTCAGTACAGTACAAGACGTGTGTACAAAATGGATTAACTCGGCTAAAACTAACAACAGCCATGAAAACTTAAAGAACTTATTATTATTGACAAGATAGTGAGTACCATTAGTTATTTGGTTAAATTCGAAACAATAAGGGTTATGGTAACCTAGTCTGCTGGAGCCAGGGGCAAAACACGTAACCTCTGATCTACTTTCTCAGAAGAGGGAACTGTGCAAAAGGAAGACAACCTTAAAGGTGGATATAATCGAGGTTAAGTGCGGATGATGGTGACCTGTGCCAAGCGTTTTGGTTATACTTTAAGCCAGTGGTTCTCAGCCTTTTTTGGCCCGTGCACCCCTTCCCTTCACCATATGTTCAGAATGTCATCCCCACCTTTCGTATTTCATCCCTATAAATCCTCATCCCCTTACACGGTGTACGTAAAACCGAAAGCTAAATTTAATAACATATACTAGAACAGTGGTTCTCAATCGGTGGGAAATTCCCCCCCCCCCTCCCAGGGGGGAATTTTAGGGTTTCCGGGGGGAGGGGGGATGAAGAACATTTCAAGATCGCGTTAATACAAGAACCGATTACTTGATATTGTTTTCCCCTTCATACTTTACAGTTATGTACATCTCATCCTTCTAACATTCATTTTGTAAAGTAAGTAGACCCACAAATCACATTTTATGTGGATGTCTAGACTCGTTTTAGTATATGCTATTAAATGTACCTTCCATTTTTACGTATACTGTATAGGGGTGGGGGATTTTTAGGTAGGAAATATGAAGGGGGGGGGGGGGGAATAACCTTCTGAAAATATGGTGAAAGGGGGGGGGGGAGGCCACGGGCCAAATCTTTTATAGGAAGGGGAGGGGGGATGTCGTTCTGAAAATATCGTGAAGGGGGGCATGGGCCAAGAAAGGTTGAGAACCACTGTACTAGAAGAAGTCTCGAGTCTGCATAAAACGTGAAATATAGGTCTACTTGCGTTATAAAACGAATTTCAGAAGGGCGAGAAGTACAGAACCGTAAAGTATGGAGGGAAAAACAATATCAAGTAATCTCTTCTTGTATTAACGCGATCTTGAAATAATTTTAACCCCACCTCCCCTCCCCTGGTGGAAACCCTAACCCCCCTCCCCCTCCATGGGGGCGGGGGATTCCCCACCGGTTGAGAACCACTGCGTTGAGCTATCCCTCTTGTAAACAATGTGTAAAATCAAGATACGCGTGCAGGTCAGCATGGCTGTATGCATAAGAACACGTGTTCTTAAACAACCGGTGTGCTGATGCCGAGGTAAGGCGTTCGACCCCTGCACCGGACAGTTGGCCTAAAATGTTGACCTTGACTTGGGGACGTAAATTACAAGTACCTCTGAAGTCGGAGTGGGTTCGCCTGATGGCGAAGGACACTGTTAATAGGTAAAGCTAATCCACACGCAAAATTCAGTCCAGCACTCCTTGAAGTAGTGTGTATGGACTACGCTTGAGTTCAAAGCGAACGAGCGCAAGAAAATGAAAAAAAAGATCCGCTTGCGAAATCTACTTTCTGCCACACATAGACATCAAGCTTGAAGCTGTCACACATAGACATTAAGCTTGAAGCTGTCACATATAGATATCAAGCTTGAAGCTACCAGATATAGATATCAAGCTTGAAGCTGCCACACATAGACATCAAGCTTGAAGCTGTCACATATAGACATCAAACGTTATAATCTGCAACACACAGACATCAAGCTTGAAGGAAATACCACGCAATTACACCATTATAAACTACACACAACCATTTCTCAACTGTCGTCTACCAGTTTGTGGCTTAATTACTGACTTACTTTCATAACTCGAAACCTAAAACACTGGCCGCATCATAGTCATAATGGATTAGAAAAAACAGACCTGAAGAGGCAGAAGTCCACGGCCGCGACAATGGACACGGGCATGAAAATATATGAGGCTGAATAACTAGCAAACGATTGAAAATCTTTTTTGTTTTCGTTCTAATTTTGAAATTACCGTGGGGATAACAGATGTTCCACATTTGAACAATACCTGTGACTTTGTGTTTTAATTGTTTCAGACAAAGTATTATCCATTTATTCACTTCATATGATAAATAACTTTGCAGTATGCACATGACGTGTTTAAATTCACTAAAGGAATACATTGATTTGAATATGTTTATTTTTATTTTTAAATATAACATTACTACATTTAAAAAATGTATTTCGAATCTCGACGACACTCGGGACACAGGAAAGGCCAGACGGGCACATCATCAGACTGCTACTGGTATCATCAGTGTTGGGACTCTTCACTGGCTGTTGAAATGAGGACGGCGCATGCATGGGAATATCCTGAGTGCTGTGTTGCCGGTTCTTGACTCTATTCAACTCATTAACTGCACTGCATAGAGTGGATGCCAACACGAGTATTGTTTCATTGTATTCACAGATTACTACAGCGACCCCACAGAAACTAATCTAGCCCGCTGGAAAACCCTGAAGCGGAATCTTTCAAAGGAACATCAAAGCTACACAGATGTCAGGATGCAAGTTTCTAACATTCCAGATTACTACCCTTACTTCACATTCGCACTTGTGCTGGTATGCCTTTTTGCGTCTACAACTAACGATTCTTTTAGTCGCAAGACTTCAGACACTTACGCCAGTCCCACATTTTTTAGACTAGGTGATGTGGTCAATATTACTACGGTAGCATTTGTTTCGCAGAAAATTATTGGGTATTTTATTCCCTCAATCGACGAGGGTACACAGGTCGCTGAAAGACACCCCCCTCCCCAACCTTAATGTTTTTCTAAGAGGATACGAACACACGACCACGGGACCGGCAGACAAGTATACTAGCCACTGCACTCTCACGGCCGCCACTAACAGTCTAGTTAAAGGTTACCTTCTTGTACTTTACAGGACGTTGCAATTCAACCCCAGCATTTTTGGTTGTTTGTAATTTACAAGGCAATTTTCTTGAAATGAATGTATTGTTTTTGAGTTTGTATTAACCTTTTTGAAGCCATTAATTCTTCTGCTGCTGCTGCTGCTGCTGCTGCTGCTGCTGTCTTGCATCACCTAATGGAGCATTGGCCTTCACCCACCTCACACCAATCACCGAATAGACTTGTTCCTGATGGGTTTTGATTTTACAGCTCATGTTTTTAACAGGTTTATTTACCCAATCTCGTATAAACCCTTCTTAGTCGCCTCTGACGACATGCATGCCAGGTTACAGTGCTACTATTCTTTGTTTCCGGTATGGGCCCGATTTCACGTGGGCGAAGTCATTGCGGGGTACACTGGTAATAGAGAAAGTAAATCAACACGCAAAGATCAGTTCAGTGCACCAGCAGAGATAGCATGAGTGCGGACTACGTTTGAGTTCAAGGCGAGCGAAGGCAACCCAAAAATAATTGCCTTTCCCGATTCTATCATGATTTCTTACACGCATGGACATCTCGGCATAACGAGGTTCGCGCAGAAACAAAAGCAACAAATACAGCAACCACTTTGTATATGCTGACAAAAAGTATATTAAGATGTTTTGTCGGTCTCGATTTGTGTACTTTCCCATGTTGTTGTTGTTATTGTTGGTGTTGTTGTTGTTATCAACGGCTTGAGCATTAAGTGACAATATATGACTAATGCAGTTGCAGATATTAACTCTGGCCGTGCTGTGTATGCGGTATGGTTTCTCTGACGCAGGACTAGCGACAGTAAGCCAAGTGCGGCACGGGGTTCCAACGTTCTTGGGTACAGAGTCTTTCCGGTTTATGGCGGAGTCAAATCCGTGGCTGGGGCCACCAGTGCATTCTTTTATTGGTAGGCAATGGCTTCACTACTAAGATACAGTGCAAGAGCATATCATTATATTGTTTGTTTCGTTTTGTGCATATTCCAAGTTAGGATTTAGAAGGAAACAGCTTGTAGTCTTATGCCCTAATGTATGCCTGAAACATATTCGTGAACTTTCTTTGTAAACCTCACGCAACAGGACATGTTTAAATCTCCGAATCCTTGGTTTGTATAAAGCAGTGGTGTGGTACTGTTTGCATTCTATATATGTTTGCATATCCTTTACAGGACATCGCTGTCAACATGAGCATCTTTCAGCTGATTGTTGATTTCTTGGCAAGATTACGCTCAGTAGTTTGCCATTGCTTTCTGAGCGGCCGGCTCACATACCCCATAAGTTACCGACGCGATTCGAACCACTGCTGATTCTCACCTTCGTCACGTTACTTACGAGATTACCGAGAAAAGTCGCTAACCTCTAGGCCAGGACTGACTCTAGGCTACTGACTCCAAATTTAAAAAAAAAAAGAAGTCCAAACCTTGGTTTATTCCCCCGGACATCTTTATTTCCCACAGCCATCAATTGCTAGTCTACTCTCCGGGTAAATATTATTCACTAGTCACTCTTTCAAGCAGACATTAATAGCTATAGTATGTCCACATTTGTTTGCCTTCATTCACGATCAATTATTTTGAAAACTGTCTGTTGCATCGTTATGAAATTTTTCCAGCCGTCTTATATTTACCCCCACCCAAGGAATATGTCTTTGATAGGTCCAAAAACAACTTAAATCATTGAAAGCGGCGACATTCCTTTGATGTTTTGCTGAACAACTAGTGATTTCTCGCTAACAAAGTTATTTTTACGGTAATGGGAGACCTGCAAATTCTGATGACACACAAAGGCGTATCCGGATTCGTATGGGAGTGGGTGCAATGAAAGAAGCTAGCTTAAAATCGACAGGGTCGGCTGCATTGCACCGGGTTTTTATCCCATATGGCTCAGTTTCTTTCCGCAGCGCGGAAAGCGTCGCACAAAGCACGAACTCCGTAGCTCCAGCGACGACCCTCGGGAGTCTCCGAAAAAATGCACTCGTGAAATGAAGGACGCGGCCCGGAATCGAACATACAACCTTCGGAGCCCGAGTCAGACGGCTTGACCACTTCACCACGGAGAATCCCGAGAGGGGTGCAATGTGTAATATTAGTAAAGACAGAGAATTTACAGAGGCACGGGGTAAATAATTTGTAAATTAACAGAAAAGTAGAAGGAATATATTTCTTACCTTATTTTTCATTTCCTTCTTGTTTCTTCAGCTGATGCTGATGCTGTTATGTTTAGGGCCTGCAATTCGTCTGAATAGTTGGAGCAAAATATCCCAGTAAGTGTGTACGTAGATTAAGGTCTGCGATCTGCTCAGACCTTAATCTGTGTCGGACGATTCTAGTAGGTTGATGACTGCTCTCGGTTGCATAAAATTCAATCCATCCTTTCTCCAGTAGTCCTCTTCCTCTTTCAACACATGGTCCTGACGTTTTTCCAGTAACATTTATCAATATTTAATAGCGCGGACAGACAGACAGACAGACAGACAGACAAACAGGAAGGTAGGTAGGTAGGTAGGTACGTAGGTAGGCAGAAAGGTAGGTGGGTGGGTGGATGGCTGGGTGGGTGGATCGCTGGCTGGCTGACTGGTTGGGTGGGTGGGTCGGTCGGTCGGTCGGTCGGTCGGTGGGTCTGTTGGTGGGTCTATCGGTGGGTCGGTCAGTCCGTGCGTCGGTCGGTCGGTCGGTGGGTTTTTGGGTGGGTGGGTTGGTCGGCCGGCAGGCAGGCAGGCAGGTAGTTAGGTAGGTAGGTAGATTAGATAAATAGATAGATAAATAGATAGATAAATAAATAGATAGATAGATAGATAGATAGATAGATAGATAGATAGATAGATAGATAGATAGATAGATAGATAGATAGATAGATAGATAGATAGATAGATAGATAGATAGATAGATAATAATAATAATAATAATAATAATAATAATAATAATAATAATAATAATAATAATAATAATAAGTCTTTATTTTCAAAGGGTTAAGAATTGGGCACGCAGGCCCGTCTGACATTCTGCCCTTCTTCTCTATTTCCTCTCATACATTCTTTCATTCAACATCACTTATGAAGCAACTTTTGACAACAAAAGAACATTAAAACGCATGAAAAATAATCAATAACAAATGACTCACTGAGGCAGTGTTTAACATGGGCATTATAAATACCTAAGGAGGGTGTAACGTGCCATACATAAGGGAATGTTTTTTGGCTAGTTGTCGTTTGAGATAAGTTACCATTATTGTCTTTTTTGTGTTATTTGTTATGGGGGCATGTAGTCTGTACTAAGGTAGTGTTCAAACAGGTTGCGAATGTATGTATCATGATTGGTGGTGTCTTTGATTTCTTGTGGAAGATTGTTCCACAACTGAGCGGCAGAGTATGCTAAGCTTGTTTTATATAAGTCTATCCTAGGTTTAGGGACATGAAGTATATTTAGTCGTTCGCTATGTCTAGCGTTATATTTAAACAATGGCCAAAGGTAGCTTGGAGCATTTTGAAATAGGATTTTGTGAATTAGTTTGGTCTTATTAAAAAGCAGGCGCTTGTGGAGTGGCAGTAACCGGAGACGTTTATATAGGTTAGCATTGTCGGTAAGCTTTTCACCATTAATTAAACGCACTGCCCTTTTCTGGAGTGAATATAGGCGTTTTGTTATTGATTTGGAGCATCCATCCCAGACTGTGGAGCAGTAATCAATATGTGTTTGTATATGAGAAGTATAGAATATCTTTCTTGTGTTTTCGTCAAGGAAATTTTTAATTTTGGCAAGTTGGTATACTTTTTTGGCTATTTGTTTAACTAGAGCATGAACATGTGAGTTAAAAGTTAGATTTTGATCTATGATAACACCCAGTGTCTTGTGCTCGGTGACACTTTCTACAGGCGTGCTGCCAATGTGCAGCTGAAGAGTTCTCTGCGAGTTTAGAGTGTGAAGTCTTTGCCTGGTTCCTATTAACATAGACTTTGTTTTAGTAATGTTAATTTGCATGCGGTTTGCATGACTCCAGTTAACTACACTATTTATTTCCTGTTGCAAGGATAATTCTAGCACATTACGATCAACAGCGTTTGTATATACTGTGCAGTCATCAGCAAATAGATCGCAGGACGACGACAGATTTAATGGAAGATCATTTATATAAATGGCAAATAATAGAGGGCCAAGAATAGACCCCTGAGGTACTCCAATATTAATGGTAATGGCTTGAGTAGATAGATAGATAGATAGATAGATAGATAGATGGATAGATAGATAGATAGATAGATAGATAGATAGATAGATAGATAGATAGATAGATAGATAGATAGATAGATAGATAGATAGATAGATAGATAGATAGATAGATAGATAGATAGATAGATAGATAGATAGATAGATAGATAGATAGATAGATAGATAGATAGATAGATAGATAGATAGATAGATAGATAGATAGATAGATAGATAGATAGATAGATAGATAGATAGATAGATAGATAGATAGATAGATAGATAGATAGATAGATAGATAGATAGATAGATAGATAGATAGATAGATAGATAGATAGATAGATAGATAGATAGATAGATAGATAGATAGATAGATAGATAGATAGATAGATAGATAGATAGATAGATAGATAGATAGATAGATAGATAGATAGATAGATAGATAGATAGATAGATAGATAGATAGATAGATAGATAGATAGATAGATAGATAGATAGATAGATAGATAGATAGATAGATAGATAGATAGATAGATAGATAGATAGATAGATAGATAGATAGATAGATAGATAGATAGATAGATAGATAGATAGATAGATAGATAGATAGATAGATAGATAGATAGATAGATAGATAGATAGATAGATAGATAGATAGATAGATAGATAGATAGATAGATAGATAGATAGATAGATAGATAGATAGATAGATAGATCCCCGCCAGGAGCCGGGCCGAGCCAGCTAGTTTATTTATATAATCATGTTTCATGAAAGAATCCACAGTTTGACGACACCTCTGAACTACCCCATATAAATTCCCTCAGTCTGCCAAAAGCGAAAACCGCGCAGACAAAATTCAAAAACAGCGGGGTGTGTCTTGCTGAAACGGTAATACTCTTAAAATGATGGAATGAAAGCGGGGGACATAAAATATATACCGCATATAAACAAACATTGAAATCTGCTGTACAATCTCCAGAACAAATATTTTTTGTTGGGTGGACATAATTATAAGGTTATATGCTAAATTTCATCATTTTCCCTCAGTTGGTTACTGAGATATTGAATTTTATATTGAGGCAACAACAAAAAAAAACACTATAGTCTGCTCTTTCAGGGAGACATTAATCACTAGTCTACCCTTTCGGGCAGACATTAATTGCTAGTCTCTTCTTTCAGTAGACACCAAACACTAGTTTACTTTCTTCAGACAGACGCCAGCTGTTGACTTGCTCTCTCATTCAGACATCAAGCTCGCATCATTTAGGTTATCTGGTCTAAGGACTTCAGTATGAATATAACGAAATATTAGTACATAGACCTATTTTCGGCAGATTGTTTTTGTGGTCACCTATAATCATCAACACTGTTGAAACAATTATTTAACTGATTGAGTATCGTGGGATGATTAATGGTCTTAAGCGACTTCCCTTATCTTCCATGGGCTTACATATCGCCGAAATGTTGTCATTGCGTTATAATACCACATTTCTGCTACCATATTAACAACTTTAAAGTCATAACTCTAACACACCCCACCCCTACTTCCCATTTTCTGTCATCCACTTTTTGCTTTCTGACGGATTATGATATTATCGACGAAAATTTTAATTATAACATATGATCCTGGGGTATGGACATGTTCTACTACTAGGCGCGTCCACCCGGTGGCGGTTTGTGGAGTGTCCTCCAGATATATTTTCTAGAGGGTAGCTAGAGGGAGTCTCCGTGGCGAAGTGATCAAGGTGTCTGCTTCGTGCTGCGAAAGTTGTAGGTTCGATTCCGGGTTACGTCTTTCGGTTCTCGAATACATTGTTTCTCTGATACTCCTGGGGATGGCTGGAGCTACGGAGTTCGTACTTTGTGTGACACTTTCGGCAGACCGCCCTGCGGAAAGAGACCGAGCCATATGGGATAAAACCCGGTGCAATGAAGTCGATTCTCTTGATTCATCTAATCTCATCATGTTCCTCTTGTACCTTGCGGTGTCGAGGTGAAGTATAAACATCGTAAGAGTGCCCGATTATGGGCTTCATGTATCGATATTCCCATGGACTCTGTTATTCCCTCCGTCCAACGTTTACGTGGTCGGCCTCATCCTCTGTTTCCATCTGGTCTGCACATCATTGCTTGTTGTGGTATGCTGTTGACTAGTAACCTACTTGCATGGCCAAACCATTTGACTTGCTGCTTTCTGATAAAATCTAGTGCAGCTATAACCCCCACTTTAGTCCTCATTGTCTTGACTTTTAAGACTTTAAAGAAGTCAGCTATGAATATGTTGAATAAGCAGTCGTGGACCAACACAAGCGGTGTCATTGAGAGAGGGGGCGAGGTGGGGCAGCTATGTCAAATACCTCAAAACTGTGACATGACCATTGGCGGGTAAAATGCACCCCTCCCCACCCCCCACCCCCCCCCCCACCCCCCTTAGCATGGTGTCTTTTTTATACAGACTAGTGGATCAACCATACAAAACCGGCGAGATCAAGGGGAGACTATCGCTATATTTATCTCTAGATAATCCGTGCTTCTAAACCAATTGGATCATGTTAATGACGTTATGAGGATTCCGTGGAAACATTTCGTCCGTAGGGAGCATACCCAAAGCACATTAAATGTTGAAAATAGGGACAGATAGATAGAGGAAGACAGCGAGAGAAAATTCTTGATGGTCGTGTGTCATTGCAAGGAAGGGAGTCAACACACGAATTGACACATGTAATTGCAGATCGTAATATCATATATGTATGTATATATATATATATATATATATATATATATATATATATATATATATATATAATATATATATATATATATATATATATATATATATATATATATATATATATATATAATGTATCTTGCCCCTGGGGAGCCTTGAGCACTAAAAATATTATTTAAAATAAACATAAGATTAATTAGACATCGTTCACATGAATATATTTATTTATTTTGTATTATACTTTTAGAATTATTTTTTCTTCCTTCAACATCGTCAGTCAACATGCATATATATTGTCTGGTTCTTATTATAAGTCCACTTTTGATAAACCTATTTATACAGTATATAGAATGTAATATTATTCTTGCCGTCTTTAGCATAGATACAATGTTTTTTTTTTTAAATAAAGAATCACATATCTTTGCGTACGTGTGTTGCCACCACTTAAACTATTCAAATTATATTGAATAATATGAAATATTGCTGTCCTCCATGGCTAAGGGATTACGGACGCGATTCGTAAGCCCGCTTACCAGCGTTCGAAACACAGCTGCGACCGATTTGGCAGCAGACCGCGTTGCGCTGGGTTTTAACGAGTTGGTGTGGGAGCCGGTCGTTCAGAAAGCAATGGCAAACTACGGAAGGTAAAACTTGCCAAGACATCAACAACATCAGTAAAATGCTCGTGTTGACAGCGATGTGCTGTAAAAGGGATATGCAACAAACAAACAAAAAAAAACCAAAAAACACACACGAGATATTAACATTTTAGACTATTCAAATTATAAACTATATATATAATAAAATATAAACTATAAATTAATTAAATTAACTTATTCCAATAATATATTATAAATTATAAAATAAGAACATGTTCAGTGAATTTTAGAAAGTCGTAAAAGTCGAGAGAATCGACTTCATTGCCCCGCGTTTTATTTCTATTCGCAGGGCGGCCTACAGAGAGCTTCGCACAAAGTACGAACTTCGTAGCTCCGGCGACGACCCCCAGGAGTCTCCGAGAAAAATTCACTCACGAACCGAAAGACGTAGCCCGGAATCGAACCCACAACCTTCAGAGCGTGAAGCAGACGGCTTGATCACTTCGCAACGGAAACTCCCAATTTCTAACTTTCAAAATGTTAATCAAAAATTACACACATTTGATCCAGGACTCTGGGGATGGTGTGAAATGGTGAACCATAACCGCCCACTTTTTCTCAGTATGGCATATGATGATGAATCAGCAATAAAAAAAACAACAACATACAGTCATAAGCAATGGTTTCTCTTATTGCAATGAAGAGTAACATTCATTTTCATTTATTTTAACCTACTACAGGTCTAGCAAACAGGTGGGAAATCAACTTAACCCAAGACAATACTGCATAAAAATCATCGGGGAATTGATGGAAAAGCCCAGTCACAGGCGCTGGAACTTCAGTTTCCCCTCCCCACGTCGCGTTTAACTACATATATAGAAGACAACAGCAAAATCTTTACTCCAACAACAAGCATACATGATCTCAAGTCCGGTTACTTGTTTTTTATTTTACCCTGAAACCAGCTGCCGGGGCTGTCGTGTCTTCGTGTATGAGACCTGTGGAGCAACTAAAGACCATCACTGCACATAAAGGATACAGGCTGATGACAGACAGAAACCGCTTCTACTTCGGCTGCTGTGAAATGGTCGCTCTGTTCAACAGGGCGGGGACAACCACGCAGCCTGAGTGTGAGGAGATGACTTCAGGTATACTGGTGTATCTGTCTGTCAAAGACTGTCACAAATGAAGCATTTTTATTGGGAGTTAAACAATATAAAAACCACGAAATATATGGCAGCTTTACAAACACAGTTACGGAAAACAAAGGACGTTGCGGCGAGAAGCTTTCACCAGAAAACAAACATAAGAAAACACAACACATAAACCGCGAAGATGACACTACATTCAAGCATAATAATAACAGAATGGGAAAACGAAATAAATAGTGTTCGTGTTCTTAATAATTTCTACACCTTTACCGCAGTTGATTAATTGTACATGGTGTATTTTTAACGACTGCAGTTTTTTACAATATTGCTGTTCCAAGTTTTGTATTTACCTAATATGTTGAATTTGTTGCATGAACTCCACAGTAGGCAAATACAAAACTTGAAACGGCAGTATTTTCAAAAACTGCACACTTATTAAAAATACACCCTATATAAATATCTTAACTAATGGAAAGTTACTTCCGTGGCGCTGTGTCTAGAACGCTTGCCTGCCTGCCTGCCTGCCCGGTGATCAAAGGTTCGCGTCTAGGCATGTTTTTTTAATGATCTGAATACTTTTGTTTTAATTGACCTGATGTTCAACGGCAGTCAAGCAAATCGTGGGTACCAAGACATATCTTGGGAAGTCAAGGCGGTGGTGGTGATGATATTGCCCACATCGTCACCAGACTGACGATTGGTCTGTACAAATGCAATATACCTCAGGGCGCGGAAAATGGGTTCTTAACTTTATTTTTTTATTATTTATTATTCGTAAAGTTCTTTATGCAAAATAAGACGTATTTATATTGATTCGATCATTGATTGATTCATTCATTGCCTTTCCTTATTTGCTATGTTATCTGGCGGTCCGTCGTCACCTCTAGAATAATTTTTCACACAATAACTTGACTTGTAGAAAATCAGACGAGAAGTGTTCCTACAGAAAGTTTTAAAAGGTATTCCCATGCCAGATACTGTTGTCAGAGCGTGAAGTGTTTAATCATTCACATATCCTAGTCCACAATATAATGAGGTGCCATGGTTAATCCCCTTTAAGCTGCCCATTCTTGCCAGAACATTGTATGGTATCCATTGTATAAGGTTGGATCGACCCCAGAGCCTTACTGGTCGGAAACAAAGAATACTGCGATTGCTGGGGTCTGAACTGCAATGCAACATGAAACAAACGATCTTTAAGTTGACTGTTTATACATTTAAATATCTTCCATCTAATAACGCTGTTTAAATATGCCTCGGCTGCATGGCTGTTTTTAAGAACTCATAATTTAGAGTGTAAATTGTTCTGCTCATTGTGGACGATGGAGTGTCGCACTCACTTTTAATAGGCCACCTCCGTGCACACTACCACGTGACCACGACGCCGGCAGACAAACGAGTGTGGTAGCCACTGCGATACCGCGGCCTCCCTTATCTGAAATACAAGACTGACAGTATTTAATTGCTTGCTTGCTTGCGTTCGCTGGCTGTAAACTCCAGCGCGAAGTCCTTTATGACGGATGAAGACATCCTGTTGTCCAACATCAGTGTGATGTCATAACGGACTGAGACTTGCGTGAGTATCCGTTGTCCCATGTCTGGCTTATTGGTGTGCAGACTGGTGGTTCCTCGCCGTGCAGGCTATACTCTCCGAATTCGGAAGAATATTTAATACTATTATCTGCGAACGTCTCACCGCCAAACTTGGACAATGATAGAAAAAAAGAAAAGAAAAATTACAACAACAGAAATGAGATTCCCGAGAAGATTACTCAATATATCAAGAAGAGATAAAATCAGAAATGAATAAATCAGGACTAAAATGGGGGTTATAGCTGCACTAGATTTTATTAGGAAGCAGCAAGTCAAATGGTTTGGCCATGCAAGTAGGTTACCAACTAACAGTATACCACAACAAGCAATGATGTACAGACTAGAGGGAAGCAGAGGAAGAGGCCGACCACGTAAAGGATGGACGCAGGGAATATCAGAGTCCTTGGGAATATCTATACATTAAGCCTGTAAGCGGGCACTCTCCCGCTGTTTATACTTCACCTCGACACCGCAAGGTACAAGAGGAACATGATGAGATGAGGTCTCACCGCAATTCTTTTCGGTTGCGCGCCAATTATCTTTTAGCATTTACTCATTTTGTTTTGTATTATATTTAAAACTGTATTTTCAAAGCACGAATGCCTTGTTTTAAATTAAATTTCCTCTTTGGGTTTAGTTCGGAATAATACTGAGTAAGAAATGATGTTATCAGACAGATAGTGGGATCAACACCTTGTGCCTCATTTATCGAAAGACAGAAGATCTAATGGTTTGGCCATCTCGTTAGAATGCAACACCATCAACTACCAGCACTGGTCCTACATTAAAGAGCATCTGCGACGAGAGCAAGAGGACGCCGGAGACAAAATTGGATTGACGGCATCAAAGACATTGAATGTCACATCACACGGAATGATATTATCCAGTGCCCCCCATCGGGGGATGGAACGGCAATTATTCCTCCCCAGGCCGCTTGACGGCAAAAGTGGAAGATGATGATGATGATGATGATGATGATGATGATGATGAGTATATTTACAGTTTCAATTTGTTTTTAATATACGCGTAGAGGTCAGCATGGCTGAATTGATAAGAGCACCGGATCTTATACAGCCGGTGTGCTGATGCCGAGGTAGCGGGTTCAACCCCTACACCTGTCAGTTGGACTAAAATCTTGACTTCTCATACTTGACTTGTGGACATAATTTACAAGTCCCTCAGAAGTTGGAGTGGGTTCGCCAATGGAAAGCTAATCCACACGTAAAAATCGGCCCTTCTTCTTCTTCTTCTTCTTCTTCTTCTTCTTCTTCTTCTTCTTCTTCTTCTTCTTCTTCTTCTTCTTCTTCTGCGTTCAACCGGAGAGGTTTTTTTCGGACGTGATTGCGTTGTGCCTGTTTACAGCAGAACTGCATTCTTGCGCCGTTAGGTCGACACATCCGACTTCTGTGGACATATGTTGACTGGGTTAACCTTCCGGGGCGCTTGAGTTCAAAGCGAGAGAGCCCAATAGAAAGAAAAAAAAATAAGCATTCTGTTCAGAAAAATGCTACAAATAGAACAGACGTAAGTTCTAAATACCATTTCCTGGATACAATCTTCTAGCTTCGCCAGATATACAGTTCTGCTTTATTTTAAAGAATGGATTCTTCTGGGGGAAATTCTTCCAATAGAAAGAGAAAAAACAAATTTGGCAAAAACTCATGAAACAATGTTGAGAAAAAAAATGATAAAACAATTTGAAAGCAAGCGATGTGGCCTAAAAGACAAGAGCGGTCTAGCTTAAACTTCCGGTGCGCTGACGACGGGGTAGCGAAATAAACCGATGCACCGGTGAGTTGGACTTCGGCGTTGACTACTTGTTCCGAAAGCATTGGTAAACTGAGCATAAAATTGTCTTACAATTTCCTGCAACATCCTGCAACATTTTTGTATCGACAGGACTAGGGAAGTGGACAATGGGCGTTCTGTGCAGCGACAGACCAAGCACCAAGAACAGCGTGGCCCACGTCATCAAGCCATGTTGCACGGGTTCCCGCGGTGAATGTCTGATGATCTCTCACGAACATTGTGACTTCATACAGGGCGTCTTTCATACAGACTGCGACCATTGCGTACAGGTAAGTAACTGACGCCGTGTGCCAGAGTTCGTTGTCATTTTTTCCATTATCTCTACCTTGGGTCAACCTCAGAAGACAAGTTTATGATTAGGGCCCATCCCATCCTCAGATTAATAATCCTGTGACTGAATCAGCCACATTTTGGATATTAATTTGAAAGGCATTGTTGTCCGTAGGATGTAATGTTACCAGAGTTCAGCGATTCTCGGGCTCTTATCTTAGACCAACAAAGCTGGCAATGTAAATTTCTCTCTAATAATAAATAAATACCTGGACATTGAAAAATAAATTACGCCTAATATTCTGGACTACAGCATAATGAAGTGTGTTAACCAGCTCCCGTCTAGGATATTTTGAAATTATCCAGTACCAAATTAATGGGGTTGGATCGACACCAAAACTGTACAGGTTGAGATAAAGGAATTTTGAATGAACTAGAACCATTGTCATAGCAAGCAAATAGTACCTGCTTTATTGCCCAGAAGCAGTCTCCTGCTGGCGTCATCTCATTTTGTAGGCTTGAGAGGCAAGGGGGAATAGATGGAAAATCCGTCCCTCACTTTGACAAGCCACTCGCCCAGGTGTCGAACCCGCGTCCGACCGTGATCATGACGCTATCAGCGGAGTTCGCTATCAACTTCGCTAGCGCGCCCTCCTTTAATACTGCTGATCTGATATCATTATGCTAAATAATGAAGAGATGCGTTAACTAATTCAGTGCCAAAGAAAAGGTAGGTTTGGATCAAACATAGTGCACAATCAAATTAACAAGTACACTGTATTATAATGTAAATTTCCGTCCACTGAGTTTGAAACTGCGGAAGATACCTAGAAGCGAAAAACATAATACAGTGACCCTTGTATGGCAATATACCGTCCTTCTGTTCAAATGGGGGAGGGAGTGATATTTGGCGGTATATTATTCTTCGGCACTGAATCAATTAAAATTGTGTTGCCTACAGTCTGCTTATGAACAATACCTTGCAAGGATTTGGATAAACAAATCAAAACAAATTTAAGACTGTAGAAATTATACAATAGAGAAAGAAGTGATAATACAAAATCAGGACAAAGATTCGGCTATTTAACTCATTTCCTGCGTTACTATTTATGACAGTTTTCGAAATTATTATTTACCCAGTAATTTTAAGGTTTACTGAGATGGTATGTGTAATTAGTAAAGGTAGCCTTTTGCAAGATGAAAAACATATCGATCACAATCGGTCAATTACAGTGAGAAAGGCAGCATTCAAGTGCTATTTAGAACCTATAATGTTGTACACGTGTAAAACATAGCAGAAAAGCTGAGAAACATCTAATGACAGTGGACATGTGCCGATCGGTCAACAAAACTATGGGTCTAGCATCTATACCCAATGCGCCTAAAAGGTGCCGTTGCTTTTACTAACTTCTGAAGGTGTACCAGGAAGAAATGGAATTGTCATACAGAAATGTGTGTTTATTTTAAAGAAAATATTTCGCAAAATGAATGTTTTCAATCGCTAAATCCAAATCTATCATAGGTGAATTGTTTAAAAGAGCTGTGCAAACTGTCCAGTTATTCCGAAGATGATGTCATGTCGCTGGAAAGGGATGTTCCATGGTTGCCAGGCCGCACAACTCAGTGGCAATGGTGGCGATTTCTATCGGCCATACCCTTATCTTATGGGGTCATTCACTTAAGTGTCCTGATACTTGTGGAGCTAACTATGATGTTGCCGTTGGAGATGTGTGTCGGCTGGCACCGGGTGATTATTATCTATGTAAGCAGTGCAATAGTGGGAGAAATGGTGAGATTTTCTTTCTTTCATTGTCGACCTACTTCTACCCTTGAATATACATTTTTCATACGGACGTAATCGGTCTCTGTGGCTAAGGGCTTGCGAACGCGGGTTGTGAGCCCGTATACACGGATTCGAAACACAGAGGTGCTGTTTATTTTTGTCGAAAAAGGTATAGGAGCCGGTAGTTCAAAAAGCAATGGCAAACTTTTTTTTTTTAAAGCATATCCTTTACAGGACTTAGCTGTCAACACCAGCATCTTTCAGCTGTATGTTGATCTCTTGGCAAGATTACGCTCAGTAGTTTGCCATTGCTTTCTGAGCGGCCGGCTCAGTATCCCGCAAGTCACGAGCGGGGGTCGAACCGCCTCAGCTCTCGCTCCGCTACGAGACTCAGCGTGATAAACGGGATTACAGAGAGGAAGTGTTGTAACCCCACAGCCAGAGAGACCGGCAATGGCAAACTACTGAACGTAAATTTGCCCAGGAATCACGATCAGCGAAAATGCTGGGGTTGACTGCTACGTCCTGTGAAGGACATGCAACTTAATAAAATACGGACATAATGAGTAATTTAGCAAAATGCCTGTCTTATATGTTTAAATGCATTGCGTTTATATAAATTAATAATACTAGCAGCATATGGTGCTAATAAGTATATATGTACCAATTCAAACAGGGGGAGCTGCGTGGTCTCGAGGTATGGTGTCCGCCTCGAGTGCTGGAGGTCCCGGGTTCAAGTCCCAGTGAGAACGGGACCCTTTCACGTGGACTTCTAGTAATAAAATTTCCCCTGGTCTCTGGGTAGTGAGATCGGACGCCCGTGTGTATTGTTGAGCACATAAAAAATCCCTTGGCAGTTGGAAATCGAAAAAGAGTAGCCTAACGACGCTGCCCGGGCAAAATTTCCAGTTAAAAATCTACCCAAAGTATTTCAGGATCCTCGCCGGTGCTACGGAGCTGAGTTTCTCCAGACTCAGGTTTGAGTTAGGAGTAGAACGGAACACTTATGGGTTACACTCGTGTGCCGTGATGTTGATCCATCGACTAAACTAAACTAATATATATATATATATATATATATATATATATATATATATATATATATATATATATATATATATATATATATATATATATATATAATAGTGTTAACGAAGAGTATGGTCTTGTAGGTAATTGGTGTTGCAATGTAGTTGGTTATTTTGTGCGTTTGCATGTGTAGACCAGTTGGCACCCAAGAGTTGATGCGGATAATGCCATGCGGCCGACTTGACTTTCCTATACATGTCCTGGTACCCTTTTTAGGCTGGGTCAACCTGAGAGCCCAAGTCAATTAAGATTTGGCCTCGATTCGTATTGGAACCCATGACTACCAGACGGGCAGGCAAGCGTGCTAGTTACTTCGTCACCGCGACTTCATCTTAACTAAAGTACTATATGTATATTATATGTTTGGGGTGGCGTGATGGTGTGCCAGTTATCTAATGGTTAACACAATGTTTCCTCTCCTTAGGTATCATACAGCCTGGAACAGTTTGCTCCACACGTTGGCTCCACAAGTGGTGCTGCAGGAATCATCGGCGTTGCTGTTCTAGACCTGTTTCAAGCCTGGGGATTTCTACAGTGTCCTTTATGGGAGGCCATCAAATTATTAGCAGTGATTATTTTCATTTCATTTCTGGGCACGTTTTATTTGATCAGCGTTATATCGTTTTTGACTGGTCTCGTTGTAGGCGCCATCTTGTGTCTGATTATTATTCCGTACATAACATACGGTCACCGATTGGGCTACTATCGCTCTCGTCTTGTCTTATTTGGCTTTATCCTCATTATATTAGGATGGGCAATTCTTCCGTGGTTCCTTCGGTTTCTTGAAACATGTGACTTATGTCTCCTTATGGAATGTGTACCTTATACAGATGGGCTGTGCACTTTGTTTTATCAAAAGGCACGCATGTTGGACAATTAGTGGTTTGTATGGCGGTTTGAAAAGGAACTATCATCACGATTCTACAGGTGCATCAGTCTCCTCTCATGGACAACACAAAAATAATTTTAAACACGGTGTTCGAACGCCATTGCACAGACGAGAATCTAAATGTTTGTGTATACAGTTGCGGTGTCTGTCTCTCAAGAATGATGATGGCCATTCATTTCACCCAGTGGGGTTGAAAGTTTTAAGCCGTGAGTTCTAAGATGGCTGGTACGGCCTATTTTGGCTCGACATGTTCTTTGACAATGTGGGCAAAGAATGCTTGACGTTCCTGGAGAAGGATCTCCTTGGTGGATTTTTTTTTCAGCCTTTGTTTCACAGCTCTTACAGTCCTGTTTGGTTCATAAGTGACCCTTGCGTAATGATGTACGCCACGTCTTTCGGTATACAGTTATAATTGAGCAATAGTTATAGTTTTGTGGGTTAGTTATCTAATTCTGAAATGCTGCCTAGGTACCGGCCTGTTTGGTCTGTTACTCTGGATTTCCATCAGCAGGAGTTCTAGCGTGTGCGACAAGCACACGGATCTTCATAGCTTTTTTGCCTTTAATCAAAAGACTATGCTGCCAATTCACTACCCCGGAATCAGTGGAGACCATTGTTTTCTAATTTTATACAAATCCTAACAGTCCACGACGTGAATCGAACCGTGTCTGCGAGTCAGAGGCGCACCACTGAGCTCTATGGACTAGTAGTGTCATTTGCTAATCATAATATTACTACACCTGTTGGCATCGCATTGACTTTTCATTTGTTTTAGAACTGATAACAGCTGACATGCCAAAGTCGTGTGTTTATTGTGGAAGAACGGATATGCCATCATTGCTTAGAGAGAATGAGGTGGCAGGGTTAGGTCGACACCATAGCACACAGTCTGCGTTGAATTGCAGAGACCATGCGTTGCCCATACAACATGATGCCTCTCTCGGCCTGCCTACTTTATTCCACAGGAAAGGTAAGACAAATACATCTGGAAGAAGACAAGCTGCAGACGCTGCTGGATCAGCAAAGCAATGTTCTAACTGTCCGCCTGTTGGAGTTTTGATAGTAGACCAGATTGCCGGCCAAGGCTTAAGGCCTGGTCTGCCTGCCATGACATGTCTTTAGATTGCATTTCCTTGTACCAGGATACGGCTTGTACCCTCACAATTGCGTCCCTTCGTCCGAAGCTGTTGGTACAATGTGGGGTGTCGGGTTTGGTGATCGCCGCCCAACATTCGGCGCTAATAGAAAGCAGGTAGTACGCCTACTGTCATGCAGTATAAAGTGAAAGTATAACAAAATAAATAAACATTGTTTCCTTTCTTGCTGCAATTTTTGTTTCATATCTAACAATACTATTTGATTTTACGGTTTATTATTGTGTGTGTGTGTGTAAGAGAGAGAGAGAGAGAGAGAGAGAGAGAGAGAGAGAGAGAGAGAGAGAGAGAGAGAGAGAGAGAGAGAGAGAGAGAGAGAGAGAGAGAGAGAAGTCTTTTAAGAGGTCAGAACGTCAAAAGGCTTAACCCGGCCCATACCCAAGCGTGCTCCGTAACTCATTAGATGTCGAAGAGTATAGACATTTATAAGTCCCACGAGAGGCTGATTAAGCAGCCATCGACTCCATTCAGTATCATCATTATCTAGTGATCTGTAAAGTGCAGAACTTAACCTTTCGTGTACTGATTAACTCTTGATATATTTTCTCTGACAATGTTTATATCTCAAATTTTCATTCGTAAGCAGCAGGAACATTGTAAGTTCAAAATTAGGAGCAGCACGAATGTGGAACATGCGAATAGAAATGTCTAATACCACACATCGCTCACGAAGAAGACAGGAAGCACAATATGATAACCGAAATTGCCCAAAAGACATGAACAAACAACAAGAAAAATATATTATCTAAAATAATAATACACCGACTGGGAGTCTCCGTGGCCAAGTAGTTAAACCGCCTATCTCACACCCCGAAGGTCGTCAGTTCGTTTCTGGACTAGGTTTCTGGACTAGGTCGCGAGTACAATTCTCTCGGAGACTCCTTGGAGATTGTGGCTAGAGCAACGGAGTTCGCGCTCTGTGAGACGCTTCCGGCAGATCGCTCTGTGGAAACTCGGAAACAGTTAGATTTTTCTTCTTCTTTGCGTTCTCACTGCTATCCGGTCAAGGATATGCACTACTGACGAGTTCAAACGAGAGCGAAACTCGTGTCTAGAGCTCCCACATTGACGTGGATAGCCCTTAGGTTCATGCCAAAATACGATCAGCGTTGCCAGTGGTGGGTTGTGCTCAATATTTAAATCTCAAATCCCGAAACAACCAAATATATATAATACTAGCTGACCCTGCCCGGCTTCGCCCAGACCCTGGTGGGGAGCATCTCATTTAATTCATATAAGTAGTCATATAAGTTCTCGTTCCCGTTACCGACTGACTGTCTGTCTGTCTGTCTGTCTGTCTGACCCGGCCCGGCATTGCCCAGCTCCTGGTGTGGAGCATCTCATTTAATTCATATAAGTAGTCATATAAGTTCTCGTTCCCGACTGTCTATCTGTCTGTCTATCTGTCTGTCTATCTGTCTGCCTGACCCTGTCCGGCTTCGCCCAGTCCCTGGTGGGGAGCATCTCATTTAATTCATATAAGTAGTCATATAAGTTCCCGTTACCGACTATCTGTCTGTCTGTCTGTCTGTCTGTCTGTCTGTCTGACCAGGCCCGGCATCGCCCAGCTCCTGGTGTGAAGCATCTCATTTAATTTATATAAGTAGTCATATAAGTTCCTGTTCCCGACTGTCTATCTGTCTGTCTGTCTGTCTATCTGTCTGCCTGACCCTGTCCGGCTTCGCCCAGTCCCTGGTGGGGAGCATCTCATTTAATTCATATAAGTAGTCATATAAGTTCTCATTAAATTCATACAACAAAAAAAGTAACTTAAAAGAATGTCCTTCCACACACCATCCATTATTTTTAATGAAAACTCTTTCTAATCACCTGCATGACTACAGAAACTTCTTAAGCAAAAAAAGATGAGTTACAATGTTATGCATTGTGCATTATTTTTATGAAAACTTTGAAAATGCCTTACAGATTGTATCATTATTTATTATAACTCATATGCCGGTACATAACTATGGACAAAGAGTTTATAAATCTTTGAAAACGATGCCACAATATGACTATAAGTTATATAGAAAAGTTATGCCCCTTGAAATAACTTTTACAGAGTTAGGTCCCCTGAGATACATACATACATACATACATACATACATACATACATACATACATACATACATACATACATACATACATACATACATACATACATACATACATACATACATACATACATACATACATACATACATACATACATACATACATACATACATACATACATACATACATACATACATACATACATACATACATACATACATACATACATACATACATACATACATACATACATACATACATACATACATACATACATACATACATACATACATACATACATACATACATACATACATACATACATACATACATACATACATACATACATACATACATACATACATACATACATACATACATACATACATACATACATACATACATACATACATACATACATACATACATACATACATACATACATACATACATACATACATACATACATACATACATACATACATACATACATACATACATACATACATACATACATACATACATACATACATACATACATACATACATACATACATACATACATACATACATACATACATACATACATACATACATACATACATACATACATACATACATACATACATACATACATACATACATACATACATACATACATACATACATACATACATACATACATACATACATACATACATACATACATACATACATACATACATACATACATACATACATACATACATACATACATACATACATACATACATACATACATACATACATACATACATACATACATACATACATACATACATACATACATACATACATACATACATACATACATACATACATACATACATACATACATACATACATACATACATACATACATACATACATACATACATACATACATACATACATACATACATACATACATACATACATACATACATACATACATACATACATACATACATACATACATACATACATACATACATACATACATACATACATACATACATACATACATACATACATACATACATACATACATACATACATACATACATACATACATACATACATACATACATACATACATACATACATACATACATACATACATACATACATACATACATACATACATACATA
>JACEFZ010002859.1:0-7500 GCA_014155875.1 Cepaea nemoralis
AAAACGGGAACCAATAGGCCTTCGATGTTGTTATTGTTTACAAGTTATATGGAGCCAAAGAATTTGACACACTGTTGGACGTTGAGTTATCAATTGTTGATGCGGGACCAATAGCTTGGCAATGATGACCATTCATATCATCCAGTGGGGTTGAAAGTATGGAGCCGTGAGTTCTAAGATGGCTGATAAGGCCTATTTTGGCTCGAAATGTTCTTTGACAATGTGGTCACAAGTGACTGCACCCTTGCATAATGATGCACGCCACGAATTTCGGTCTCTGGCTGCATTCTCCCAGGTGTCATGATGAATTTCAAAAGCATTCAGTGAGATTTTCAGAGTGTCTTTAAAGCGTTTCCTCTGGCTGCCTTGGAAGCGTTTACCACAACGCAACTCGCCGTAAAGAATTCGTTTAAGGAGCCTGTGATCTGGCATGCGAGTCAAGTGACCAGCCCAGCGAATCTGAATCTTCATTAGTAGAGTGTGGATACTGTGCATGGACGCTCTTTCTAGGACTTTAGTGTCTTGGATCTTGTCTTGCCATTTAATCTTCAGTAACTTCCTAAGGCAGACTGTGTGGAAGTGGTTTAATTTCCTAGCGTGTCGCTGATAAACAGTCCAGGTTTCACAAGCATATAGCAGTGTTGATAATACAACTACTGTGTAGACTTTCAGCTTTGTTTGCAGGCTTATTCCAGTTCTGTCCCATACATTCTTGTACAGTCTGCCAAAGACCGCACTGGCCTTGGAGATTCTTGCATTCACTTCATCATCAATTGTGGCAGCTTGTGACACAGTGCTGCCAAGATAGGTGAATTTGTCCACAACACTTAGACTATGACATTCACTTTGATATTCGGTACAGTGTGATTATTCCCTGGAGCTGGCTGGTACATAACTACAGTCTTCTCCAAATTGATATTGAGCCCAAAGTTGGCACAGGCATGTTAGAAAGCTGGAATATTATGTTGCATGTCCGCCTCTTAGTTGGCGTAAAGAGCGCAATCATCAGCAAACAGGAGCTCTCTGACGGCGCCGCTGTTAATTTTGCTGTTACAAAAGTATAGGTTCTATGTAGCACCTCAACACTCTTTTTCTCGTTTCAATTGATATCTTTTTATTGGTCAGTATGTTTTTCATCTTGCAAAAGGCTACCTTCGCAATGGCAATTCTTGTTCTGACCTTTTCAAGGCATCTCCCATCAGATTTTATGACTGTGCCGAGATAACAGTATCGATTCACTTGTTGTTTAAGAATATGCCCATCTACTCGTATATCACATTGTGGTATTTCCTTCTTCCCAGTGACGACCATAATCTGTGTCTTCTTAATATTCAGTTCTAACCCTAGTTGTTCAATATGTGCAACAACTGCATCTACAAAATTTTGCAGGTCTTGTTCATTGTCTGCAATCAAGACTGTATCATCTGCGTATCTAATGTTATTGATGTGCGTCCCCCAATGTTGATTCCTTCCATATCTTCTATATTTCTGAATATATTTTCACTGTACAGGGAAAAAAGATCTGGAGACATTACACATCCCTGTCTCACACCTCTCTTAATAGGCTGATATTGGCTTACTTCATTATCAACTCTTATGGCAGCTTGTTGTTTTCAATATATGTTTTTTACAAGTATAAGGTCTTTTCCATCAATTTGTAGATCTACAGGCATTCTTATCATGTCGACATGTCTCACTTTATCGAAAGCCTTTGTATAGTCAATAAAGCAAAGATATAGATCTTTGTTTACTTCTATAGAACGCTCAATTACTGTTCTCATTATATACACAGCATTTACTGGGCCCTTGCCTTCTACAAACCCATATTGCTCTTCTCCTATTTCTGGTTTTATTTTCTTCATAACTCTTTGCATGATAATTCTCAGCAGAATCTTCATGATGTGGCTCATTATACTAATTGTTCTATGTTGATCGATTTCCATGGCTCCTGATTTCTTCTGGATTGCAATAAATATCAATCAATCAATCAACCATGTGCCATGCCGGAAAGCGTGGGCGATCATGACTAGCCATTTCACTCGATCACCAGCGTCGTGGATCAGCTCAATGTTCCTGTCTCGTCCATGCCATGTGGCCAAGCCATCCAGGTATTTTCCTCTCGGTCTTCCTCTTGCTCTGTTCCCTTCAATCTTGCCAGTTGTCACTAAGTTCTCCAATCCATTTCTTCTCATAACATATCCAAAACATTTTGACTGTCTTCGTCTAATTAACATATAATTACATAATTCAGGAGGTATATCTCCGGTATCGTATATTGTGTTCAGCAGTCTGGTGACGGTCTATTCCATATTCTTCTAAGGCATTGATCTACTGTGATGTAATCTGTACCCTGGGTCTTGCCAGTTTTCATATGGTTAAGAGCATTCTGAACTTCGATCTTCAAAATTGATGGTCCTTCATTATTATTCTGATAATCATATTGTTCTTCTCTTGTATCATAATAAAGGTCTTTCACATAATCTGACCGCGCATGTAAAATCTGAACCTTTTCTATTATGATTTTGCCATCTTTGGTTTTTAGACAACCCGTTTGTCAGAGTCTCACCCGGAGTTACAACGCGTTGTCTGTACCAACGCCAGTCAAGACAACGCTGAACTATGATAAACACTACAGATATAACGCGGCGTCGTCGACAACGGCAGGCAAGCAACACTGAGCGATGCTAAGCAGTCGGGGGTCAGCTGGAAAACAGCGTGAACATTGGGCGTCACGCAAGCTGACTCGAGCACAACTGATGCGTGTGCTTAAAGGCCAGACTGGGCTTGGGCGCCGTACTGGACAGACGTGTGAATGCGGCCTGAGAGTTTGTGCATGTATTGATAGCTAGCCTGTATGACCGTTGGAGATGGAACGCCTGGGTGTGTTTGACTTGTAAGTGGAGTGCATTGATGTATTATTATATTGATGTATTGATTGCTTGTATTTATGATCTATTTGATATTGTGGATTGTGATTGCGCCGCGCCGGTATTGTTTCTGATGTGTGCAGTGCGCGAATAAAGAGTGCGAATTATATCATCGGGTATTCGCCTCGCGTTATTTGATAATCATATTTAGTATCACACTTGTCAAGATACGAGCCACATTTCTTGCTCTACGCAAGACTCTGACACCGTTGATGTATGTGTTCTTTTGTTAGTTATGTCATTAATTCATTTGTGCATTAATTTGGTATTCCGGGTGTTGTATTGGTGTTCAATTTCCTTGCAATTTTCCTCAAGCCATGTTTCTTTTGCCTCTTTGCATAGCTTCCTAATTTTCCTGTGAATCTCTTCATATTTTCCTTGTTATTTTTGTTATTTCTTCTTACTTCCATGAGTTTTAAGATGTCCTCCGTCATCCATTTCTTGCGTTCTATTATCTTTATTTTTGGGATGGTTGTTTCTGCAGCTTGGTTGACTGATTTCTTTAATATTTCCAATTGGTCACTGACATCTTGAAATAATATTTCCTTATCGGACACTGCATCGAATCTGTTCTTTACCTCTACGTTGAATTTATCTTTTATTTCCTCACTCTTCAGTGCCTGTAGATAAATGTTGTGTGTCTTGGTGAATATTTGACTTTCTTTAATGTTATATGTAAATTGCTTAAGATTAATCTATGGTCGCTGTTGTAACGCTTGGTATAGTTTTTGCGACTTTTAAGGCATTTCGAAATCTTCTGTTGATGAGGATGTAATCAATCTGATTTCTGATCTTATGATCAGGACTCCTCCATGTCCATAACCTCCTTATGTGCTGTTGAAACCAGGTGTTTCCAATAATCAAATCTTGCTCTTTTGCCCACTGTAATTGTCTGCAACCTCTTTCATTCTGTTGCCCTAGTCCATACTAGCAGGATGGGAGAATGGAAAGATGAAAAATGTGAACAATGAAGAGAAAATGAAAATTTGAGACCAAAAAAAATGATGTTACTTATCTCAATAACCCAGGCTGTTATACCAACATGAATTTCACTTGAACACTCTTATACAGGCAGCCGTGGGAGTCGATGATGTCGTGGGGAGCGTGGTAGGGAATGGGGACGGATCAGTGAAGAATTCGGGTAAATGAGTGAAAGTGGTATATAAAAAAGAGGAGAGGTAGGTAAGGCGGGAAAATGGGAGCAATGGAGATGTGATGGTAGTCCGAGAGTGATGACTAAGAAGGGATGCCCCGGTGTATGTCCGTACAATGCATATGTGGGTGTCAGTAAAGGGTGGGCCATTGTGGACGAATGTTAAAAAGCAATAATATGTGTACCATTGTATGACAGTGCCGGTCTCTCTGGCCGAGGGGTTACAACACTTTCTCCATAATCCCGTTTATCACGCAGAGTCTCGTAGCAGGGCGAGAGCTGGGAGCGGTTCGACCCCCGCTAGTGACTTGCGGGATAACTGAGCCGGCCGCTCAGAAAGCAATGGCAAACTACTGAGCGTAATCTTGCCAAGAAATCAACATACAGCTGAAAGTTGCTGATGTTGACAGCGATGTCCTGTAAAGGATATGCCCAAAAAAAAAAATGTATGACGGTGATAATAACGAAGTCCATTTTATGTGCTCTTTTATGTGTGTGCCAAGGGAATTCTAAGGTCAGAGGTAACTGATATGTGACAGCGCACACATACATACATACATCTACACACCTCAACCAACATTCATACCACCTTGTACATACATATGTATATGGTACATATGAGAAAGGAGAGAGAGAGAGAGAGAGAGAGAGAGAGAGAGAGAGAGAGAGAGAGAGAGAGAGAGAGAGAGAGAGGGGTAGGGTTGGTATAGTACCTGTGATATGCCACATCGGATATGAGGAATTAGAAGGTCTCAATATACGAGGCGTCACTCGTACTGTTCCATATGAGATATCGTCAGGAGGGTTGATTGTTATTGTAGGATCAAATCCCCCAATGTATTGTGTTATTGGGGTAGTATAAGATCAGATCACAGGTCATACACATGATACGAGTTGGCATAGCGAAGCAAGATTATTATACAATGTGGTACTGATTCACAGAAGGGTATAATCAAGTGTGATGGTGCAACTTCAGAAGAGTTTGAAATCAAGAGTAGAGTTAAGCAAGGTTGTGTACTAGCTCCTGACCTCTTTGCAATATAATTTTCACTTCTACTGAAATATGCCTTTCGTGATCAGGATGGGGGTATATACATTCACTCACGCTCAGATGGCGGCCTTTACATTGCTTCAAGATTGAAGGCCAAGATCGAAATTAGGAGGGTACTGATCAGAGAGTTGCTTTTTGCAGATGATGCTGCATTTACGACCGACTCTGAGGAAGAATTGCAATGTCTACTATCTGCATTCTCCAATGCTTGTTCTAAATGTTGTTTAACAATTAGCAAAAAGAAGACACAGATTGTGTCACAAGGTATACATGGGGTACCATCAATCTTTATTGACGACGCCGAACTAGAGATGGTAGACCATTTTACATATCTAGGATCGGTGGTAAACAGCAAATTATCCCTAGATCAGGAAATCAACATCCGGATTGGTAAGGCAGCAACAACAATGAACAGGTTAAGAAAAAGAGTGTGGGAGAACAGGAAGCTTACTGCCAAAACAAAAGTCCTTGTCTATCAAGCCTGTGTTCTTAGTATTCTTCCTTATGGCACTGAAGCCTTGACAACTTACTCACACCAAGAGAAACGTTTAAACAGCTTTCATATGTAGTGTCTGCGAAGAATACTTGGTATTAAGTGGCAAGACAAAATCACAAATACTGAAGCATTGGAAAGATCAGGTTATGTGACGGTGTCTTCCATGCTCAGTCTTCGTAGACTTAGAAGGATAGGACATCTTAGGAGGATGGATGATGGTAGAATACCAAATGAAATCTTTTTTGGCGAATTACAGAAGGGTAAGTGATCTCAGGTTCGGCCTCTACTACGGTACAAAGATGTGTGTAAGCGAGACATGATCGATACAGGCATTGATAATGCACACTGGAAGCAAGACCTGCTGAACGTGTTGCGTGGAGGGCAAACATCATAAATGGAATAAAGGCAAATGAGAAAGTTATTGCAGAAAAGTCACACACCGAGCGTGTGAGAAGTAAGATGGTGCATGATGGTGGAAATGACCACGTGTTCACATGCACCTACTGTGAACGGACATTTACAGCGCGAAGTTGGTCTTATCAGTCACATTCGCTACCGCCATGGGTAATAGTTATTATGCCTTTTTGAAGCACAAACTATCGTCTGTCAAGACGGCAAGGTGCCAATGAATGATTAATGCATAACGCCCATGTTTTCTCTTACTGTATATGAGTTCATTTCCCAAAGTGGAAATCATGGTACGGCGATTACCAGAGAAACCCCTCATGTTGGATATACTGTTGGAGTGTCAACCCCAGCTTCCCTTTTTGCTGTTCATCGTATGAGATTTTAAAAAAAAAACCAGATAGGTGTATCAGAGAGCCAGAAAGGATGATGGATATACTGTGGGTATAGGCCCTCCAGCTTCTCTCTTTGCTGTTGATCTATAGCTAAGTATAGTAAGCTAAAATTAGATAATGAGATTATTATATACACACGCACGCACACACACACACACACACACATATATATATATATATATATATAGCGGTGGGCACAGAGGGCGAGGCGGGATCTCAGGGTGGGATGAGGGGTGGGATGAGGGTGGGAAAATGCCTCATATGCTCGGAGACGTGCCTGCCAAGCGAGTCTGGGGCGCTCTAACCTCTCCTCAGGGTAGGTGGAACCTGTTAGCTTTGGACAGCAGTCCATCTAGCAGACGGAAAACTCCAAATATAAAAACCCAAGTTCAAGGTGGACCAGCGTGCTGAGAACTGCACAGACAAATGCAAAGAAAAGATCGGCCTATAACAGTGGGAACAATTTGTAGAGATGATGGTGTGCGCTTGATAACAGACAAAGAGAAAGGGGAGGCGTTTCTCCAGAAATTTTTAGAGCAGACCAATCATAATGATGCGGACACCAGGGATACAGTTAGAGAGGAATTATCTGACACCATGAAGAATATGCATTATGAAGACTCAGACGGGTCGAAGATGTTAAACATACTTTTAAAAGGCGGAAGACACGGCACCAGGGCCCGATTGGGTTAGGTATGGCCACATGAAGGCTTTGAGCGATGCAGACCTGAAGGAGATGACCGACTGCTTTAACCAGAGCATTAGGACAGCATCAGTACCGCAGGATTGGGTGCACAGCTATTTCATCCCTCTCCCAAAACCATTCAGGGATCATTCAAAGCTTAGTGGCTTTAGGATCAACACCCTTCAAAAAACATTTGGGAAGGTTCTAGAGAATATAGTCGCTGTCAAGCTGCAAGAGTTCTTGGAAAGGGGGAAGCTTCTTCCAAGAGGCCTGGGGAGCTACAGGCAGGAAAAGATACCTGGTCAATGCAGCCACTTTTGTCTTTGATGTTTATGAGGGGTTCCAGAATAGACAGGAAACGATGGCGGCAGCGCTCGATATGATATTT